>JAOEHQ010020663.1:0-14587 GCA_025447715.1 Asclepias incarnata
GGGTTTAGAGCGCCACCCCTGGGCTTCGCCTGCGCCTTGCGCCTAGGCGCACAAGGCCAGCGCTTTTGACAACTATGATTCAAATACATTTGGAATACCCTCCACCCCGTTTGACCTGTTTCCTTTTGAGTTATGTATATACATTAGCCTAAGATATTTGTCCCGTTTGAGGTAAAACATAACCCATATCGCCCATTTGCAAGTACATTTTAGTCAAAATCGCCACCTCTAACTATGGGTAAAATAAACATACATTATTACATTGTACTAAAGACCATGATGATATCAAATACAAATATTGTATCTCAGACTCTTTCAACTATCGAGATCCTCTTGGCAATGGTCAAATAACATATAAAATTAGCGACTTCCACATGTATGTTTCAAGAAGAAATCAACTGTAGACATCATGAGAGAAAAAAAAAGGCCGGGCACCACCAGAGACAAAAAAATATAATAAGCTAAACAGAACCTTAAAACCTACATCCAAAAATTATAGGTGGCATAATGGCAGATTGAGTAACCACTCAAAATTAGGTTTAAGTCATACAGATAAAGTTTTTAGGATGGATCAAAATAGGTTGGATTAACCCGTCCATACTTTTTTGTTATATTACAAAAACTATTTTCATATTATGATCCAAGTATTTTGGAAGAGAAAATACATCAAGCAAGTAATCAAGTGTAAACACTTGCGTACGCTATGGGTATTTTTAAACCAATCCACCCATTTGACCGTAAATGGGCTGAAATTGCTCCATGATGAACCAATTTCAAAAGTTCCTTGGCCAGAAAAAGTACTCTGGCCTAAGCCATTTACGTCATAATTCGTAAACAAGAACTATGCTAGATTGAGTTAACAACTCAAAGTACCAAACTAAGTGATGCTCCATAAAGGGTGGCCCTTTCAAATACATATACATACATCCATAGACACAAACATGTGTTAGTATATACATATGTTCAAATTAAAGTGTGCATATACATATACAGATTTACATACTCACATACATAGACACACACATGTTTTAATACATGTTTTTTGCACCAGTTATATTATCCCACAGTGATTTGAGTGACATTATTAATTGATCTTATCATAACTGATGAAACTGCAAGTCTGTAATTAAAGGAATGTCAGTAGAGCATATACCTGGTTTGATAAGGGAACCTCTCGTGAGACATCCCATACGATAATAGAGTTCTCACTGATGTTGTTTCTGGATTCATCACTGGAAGAAAGAAACTGTCTTGTATCGTTCGTAAATTCCAAATCCAGAATCGGACCAAGGCCTCGAAAATACTGATTCACTGCATTCCCAGTTCTAATATCCCATAACTGAATGAGGCCTTTTGATCCCCCAGATAAAAAGAGATTGGAGTTATTAGGATGAAATTTAGCAACTCCAACAACCTGATCTTCCTTGAATACACGAGTCTCTATCCCTTTTTCAACATCGATTAATCTTGATGTGCAATCATATCCACAAGAGAGTAAAGAAAGACCTTGCTCTGACCATTGGATGTCTTTTACTGCTGCAGTATGAAGGTTGAATACCCGAGCTTTCTTCTCTTCTGTGCTCCACACATTCCATACATTGATGGAAGAATCCATACTAGCAGATGCAAGCAGATGAGCTGCAAACTATCATAGTGAGCACATCAGCACAGTAAGCATCAACTTTGAATATCACTTTAAATACAGTTACCACTTGTAAGAATACCAAAAAAAGTAAAGCAAATAACACGACACTAAAGTAAGAAATCAAAGTTTACTAGAGGTGGAAAAATGGATGGCTGGGTGGGACTGGGACAATGAGTCAATATGAGTTCAGATTAAAACAAGGGTACTTTTTTGGTACTGGCCAGATCTGATTGATCCAATATGCTTGTTGTCAACAACATTCTTGTGGATATGATGTCTGTTAATAATGCTTACAAAATTATATACATCTGATAATAATCTAATCTTTGCAATAAAATGATTTAGATGGTTTTTATCATTTATGCATTAAAAACACTCTGGGTGACTCTAGACCATAGTCACCTGATTCGTGGTTCGCTCCGGTTCGGGTTCGGGATCGCAATTCGCTAGGTCCCGCGAATTCGGTTCGAAGGGGGGTAGGCTCATTTCGGTTCGTTTCGGTTTGATCAATTTGAAATACAACAATAGATTCGTATATTGAATACCCCAAAATTCAAAGTATTTTCAACACATCGAGCAATATAATATAGAAAAAACATTGGCATAAAAATATATTAACATTGGCAAAATTCAAAATATATGTCCGGGTCATTTCAGTCTTATATGCTTCGGCATGGCATTCTCCATGAGTCCTCTTGTGTTGATACAACTCAAAATGGAGTGGCTGAATGGAAAAATCGCCATCTTCTTGAGGTGGCACGGGCACTTTTGTTCCAAATGGCTGTCCCAAAACCATTTTGGTTTGATGCTATTTCAACCACGTGTTTTCTCATTAATAGAATGCCTTCGGTTGTTCTTGGTGGTAATGTTCCTTTCTCGGTTCTTTTCCCATCAGAATCTTTGTTTCCCATTGAACCTAAGATATTCGGTAGTACTTGTTTTGTTTGGGATACTCGACCCCATCTCACTAAATTAGATCCTAAGTCGGTCAAGTGTGTATTCCTTGGGTATTCTCGCCTTTAGAAGGGGTATAGGTGCTTTTCTCCAACACTAAATCACTATGTTGTCTCCCGCGACGTCACATTTCAGGAAAATATACATTTCTTTCCCGTGTCCGCGTCTCGTAAAGAATGCATTTTTGCATGGTGATTTGCAGGAGGAGGTGTACATGGAGCAACCACCTAGTTTTGTTGCTCAGGGGGAGTATGGGAAAGTCTGTAAATTAAGGAAGTCCTTATATGGCTTGAAACAATCTCCACGTGCTTGGTTTCGGAAATTTAATGTTGTGGTGACTGAGTTCGGATTACAAAGAAGTGCATTTGATCACTCGGTGTTTTTTATGTCATCAGCTTCTAGATGCATCTTGTTGGTGGTTTATGTGGATGACATAGTAATCACCGGAAGTGATAAAGATGGAATTGAGAAATTGAAGACTTTCCTCAAAACGCGTTTTCAAACAAAGGATTTAGGTCCTTTAAAATACTTTCTAGGAATAGAAATCTCTCGTAGTCAGAAAGGAATTTGTTTATCCCAACGAAAATATTGTTTGGATATATTGAATGATTCAGGCTTGACTGATGCAAAGCCTTCTGAAGCTCCCATGATACCAAATGTGAAATTAAAAGCGGATGATGCTGATATAATTGAGAATCCAGATAAGTACAGGAAAATTGTTGGAAAGCTAAACTATCTAACAATTACTCGTCCTGATATTGTATATCCAGTAAGTGTTGTGAGCCAGTTTATGTCAAATCCGAGAACCTCACATTGGGATGCGGTTACTCACATTTTGAAGTATTTAAAGGGTGCACCTGGTCGTGGTATCTTATACCAAAATCATGGCCACCATACTATAGAGGGGTTCACAGATGCAGGCTATGATGGAGATCCTGCTAATAGGCGATCTACTACTGGTTATTGTGCATTTGTTGGAGAAAATCTAGTTTCGTGGAGGATCAAGAAACAAAGTGTTGTATCTCATTCAAGCGCGGAATCAAAATATAGGGCTATGGCTCAAACTACTTGTGAACTCATATGGTTGCGCAATCTGCTTGGTGAAATAGAGTTTTCTCAAAATAAACCAACGAATTTGTGGTGTGACAAAGAGGCAGCTATTCATATTGCAAACAATCCTGTGTTTCATGAAAGAACTAAACACATAGAAGTAGATTGCCATTTTACTTGAGAGAAACTAGAAGATGGAACTATCACAACTACTCATGTTAGAACAGGAGGTCAATTAGCTGATGTCTTCACCAAATCGCTGCCTGGAAGTTGGATTACCTTTATATGTTGCAAGCTGGGCATGATCAACATCTATGCTCCAGCTTGAGGGGGAGTGTTAGCGTGTATTATTATTATCAACCCAAATTAGTTTAATAGTCCCACAGTTAGTAGGCCCATGTGGTTTATGTTAGGGTTTAAGTTTATCTCTACATATACTCTTGTACACCTCATATACCATTATCAAGTAAATACAAGTATTCCCGTATGTATCTGTCAACACTAAGAGTGCATGCCGAGTGACTACCTATCGAAAACTACTATTTTATCAAATTTTATTTTGTACATATTTGCAAACTCAAGTTATCAGTGCTTAGAAATTATATATAGTTTTCATATTCAACACTAGGGACATATACTTAACTCAAACATAAGATTTCAAATAATTTATAAGATATTTGAGAAAGTTAAAAAGAAGACACACATGGGAAAGTTGTTTATGGTTTCGATAGACGGTCCAAGAAAGGGTAATAGTTTATGTAATTACTAAGTTAACTAAAGATTAACCACATATGAATGATAATAGCAATAACAAACGTGTATTTTTCATAAACGAATGGCACGCAAACAGGAACCATGGCATTCGCATTATAAGGGGGCACTACATTCCTGATAGAACACGTTACAGAGATGCATTGATAAAATTAAAAAAAAAAAACAAACAAAAAAAAAACATCTGCATATAAGGGGCCACTACATTCCCGATAGAACACGTTACAGATAGTATATTCCAACAAGAAAGAAAAAACATGCAACAACCACTGCAATACCCAATCCCATCATACATCTACCCGAGGGTAGATAAACTGCTTCGTGACAAAAGTGTGTGACAAATACAAGTGGCGTGCAATTGAGTGTGTGTGTATGTGTGTACGTGCGTGTGCGCGCGCGTGTGGATATAAGAATACAGATAGTATATGCCAACAAAAAAGAAAAAAACATACATGCATATGGGCATATAAAAGGTATTTAACCATAAAAGCATATAAAGTATGCAAGCATAACGGCATATATATAGAGAGAAAAGAGAATATGTGGCTGTAATGTACCTAAGCTTGGGTATAGAACCCCTCACATACCATACCAATATTTTAATATTTGTTGTATAATAAATAAATGACCTGAGCCCCATGAATTTTATGGATTAAAAAACAAAAATGTAAGGGGTTCTATACCTAACCTTAGGTATATGACAGCCACATATTCGCATTCCTCATATATATATATATATAGGCATTAGTTCAAATAAAACAACTATTAAAGTAAAACAAATAAAAGAATCATTCCTTTTTAATTGAAAATCGTTGTGCATCATGTTTCGATACCAATAAATCATGGAATTCATCATATTATTTGGTTTTATTTCTGATGCATCAATTTTATATACTTGTTTATACACTTGTGCTATGTGAATCTTTGTGCATCAATTTTATATACTTGTGCTCTGTGAATCTTCGTGCATCAATTTTATCATGATCCAATGGTCAAGATTTTATCCTATTTGTTTTATTTTAAAACTTGTTTTACAATAACCAGTCCCTATATATATACGTACGTATGTATGTATAAAGGGTTAAAGCTACTTAGATACATGGATAAACAAAATTATGTTTGCAAAAAAATTGATCTCCTTGAACCAAAAAGGAAGAAAATTACTAAATAATGCATGCAGGGATAAAGTAAATAAACGAAGTAGTAATCAAAACAACTCTTACAATGAGTTTGTGACCATTGTATTGCGTTCACGGCCTTTGTATGGCCAATAAGGGATGTGGACATCCTCTCAGATGTACTGCCAGAATTAGCATAGCCTTGTGTTCGATTCCTCAACGATAACCAAATGTCTTTCCTTATATATGAATTTGAGATGCTTCCATGAACTGAAAATTAAAAAAACGAAAAGAATATCATGAATGACCTCATGGACACACTTTATTTCATATCGAGATAGATGACCACATACTTAGGCACATAAGGAAGACTATATGAACCAGATTTCTCCTTGCTAAACATAGTTTGTTTCATAAGGGTCTACATAGTTCCTGAGTGGTCCAGACATTATCATCCAAAACATTTGGCAATAATCATGTATTTTTATCAAAAATGGATAAGAAAGAATATCAAAATAGGGACACTTTATTGCTTGGATAAAACAAATGTAGCAACAAAATTCAATTATAGATCATATACATCTTTTTATTTCCTAAGTCTTCAATTCATGCTAAAAGAAGTGTCATTCTTATCAACAAAGTACTGACACACACCAAATTTTATTTATTTTTTATAACAAACAGTAGACCGGGCATTTCAATATAAAAAGAAACCAACTGTAATCGTATATTTTTGCACCGATTAACAATATTCTAAAAGATTGCATTATTTTGAAATCTAATCTTACAAATCTTAACTAAAAACACAATCTGCTTAGCAGATAACTCACCCTTAATAAATCATCTGTAGGCTTATAACAAAAGTCAAAGTAATGCTTGTTCCACATGTAATCACTTTCCTAAACTTAAAAGTAAACATAATGGCATACCCAATAACGTCAATTATTTACTGTAATAACTAACATAAATACCCATATATCATGGAAAAGCTGAAGGTAAGAGAGAGAACCAGGGGAAGGGGCGGCTAAAGAAGTAGGATGGGGGTCTGCTTTGGGAGCCGAGGCCATGAGTGCCCGTTCTCGCTTCGAAACGTATCTGCCTGCAATTGGAACTACTACATCAGATGAAATCTTTTGTGCTTGGTCGGGCCGCAGAGGATATTCAGGTTTAGCCCGCGTGAGGGGCGGAGCAGGAGGTTCATGTATTTCTTTTTCTTCATCTTCGTCTTCTTGGTCCGCAGTAGTGGAGTATGCATTCCACAGTAAATCCATAGTGGATATTAATTACTTACATTCAACGGTGAAATTGAATGACGTCACACCGGAGACACCGTCAATCGGAGAGGTATAGATATAGATACAAAGGTGAAAGCTGAGATATTATTGCTATTCCATATTTCCATTATTTCAAATAAAATAATATATAATAAAGTTATTAAAATGAAAAAGCCCAGCTGAAAATTATTCGGCCTAATGGGTTGGACAAAAGTGGACAGAAATTTGAGTTGGGCTTTACCCAACTTATCATTTTTAGTGAATCCAATATGTGTAATTCTCTTTCCCTTTGACTCTCTGAGTCTGAGTCTATGTCACTATGAGAGAGAGAGATAGACAAAAATTTTATAAAAGAAAAATCACTAAGATAAAGTTTATAACTAATACATTTGATAACGATGGTTTAAAACATGTTACGTTTACTTGAGATAAACCATTATTAGATGGAATTTGATGTGATTTGGGTTATTGTTCAATAAAGTTGATTTTTGGATCAACTAAAATGGTGGTCTAATTAACTGATTTGTCTTTATTAATGATTTTTTTTCTTTTTCGAAAGACTTTTTTAAGAATTTTTTATGATAAATTTGGTATTTTCATATCCTTCTTGGATTGAATCGGGTATAAGTTTTATAAAAAGCTTAAATCGACAACTTAATCATTATGTATGTTCTTGACCGATGCAAGTATTCTTGTGTACTTTTTTTAGTTAAAGTTATGTGGAAACAATACCAAATATGTTTTCAACATGAATTTAGTTGTTTTTATGTCAAAATGGAAATTTAACGTGTCCTACTTTAACTGTCTAGAAATGAAATGTGCAACCCAAACGTTCTTTAAATGATTGACTCATTGGAGTGAAATATTTTGTGGAGTACTTCTTGAGGATGCTACTCTGCGGTAGCCGGTGCACGATTAAGACACTCGCGTTTATCCCGTAATAGTTGTCGTTCGAAATGCGCCATTAAAAAAATGAGATGGACGTAAAAGTGTTTTTCAATTTATATTATCATAGAAAAACAAAAAGGTAAATATATAATATATTTTTTTTTTCAAAAATCCGTATAATAATTACTACTTTATATTGATTATAATTTAATATACTAGTGATGATTATAAAAATATAATATTACTTTATAACTTCATCGATTATAAGAGATTGGATTATTTGTTTCTTGAAAAGTGGTTTGTTCAATTATTTGAATTTCTTTGGTCGGACAATATGGAATTCATAGTTGGACTTTGTAGCCTCTAGGCCGGTTCAAGTAATCTATTGAATATGTATTGACCTATCTAATATCACATTTAGTGTATCCAAGTATAACTACTTAGATTTTTGATCATGCATATATAATTTTTCTAATAATGTTTACTATAAAATATTAGAAAGAAAGTAAAAAGAGTTACTGTACTTATTACCATAGTACTCTTACGAGACATGAGTCGACTCTTACGAGTCGAGTCGAGTTAAATTACGCCTAAAAAGTGTTGGCTTTGTAAGTGACTCTTATTTGTTCATGACTCTTAGCCTGACTTGCGAGTCGGGTGTGACTCGGTTCGAGTAGAGGTGAGTCACAAACTCGATTAAGTCAGGAAACAATAAACTAATTATTGTTGTAGTTTGATACTTATGATGGTTATATATTATATATTTTATTTATGATTACATCATTTTGTGTGTTACATATGTATTTTTTTTTATCATCTGTGGTGTGAATTGGGAATAAATTGTAAGTTTACGACTAAAAAACTATCGAATATGGTTACATCATTTTGTGGCGGCTCTATATGTGACTCTTATTTGCTCCCGACTCTTAGACTGACTTGCGAGTCGGGGTTCGAGTCGAGGTGAGTCCCAAACTCGATTGAGTCAGGAGAAAAACAATAAACTAATTATTGCTATAGTTTGATACTTATGATGGTTATATATTATATATTTTATTTATGGTTATATCATTTTGTGTGTTACATATGTATTTCCTTTGTGGTGCGAATTTGGGAATAAATTGTAAGTTTACGACTAAAAAACTATCGAATATGTAATATTTTGGTAAATGTATTAAGATAATCAACTTATATTTTGTTTCTAAATGTCATATATTTATAAATATACTATATTATATTATATAAAAAATGTCCTGACTCTAACGAGTCGAGTCACGAATCAAGTCGCGAGTCAAAAATTCAATATATTTCGAGTCACGTTCCGAATCACGAGTCGACAACTATGATTATTAGTCCGTCATTTCAACCATGACCGTACTATATTACTTGTTTTAATTATAAAAAAAAATACTTTCAGCCAACACACACTTCCATTTTATAACCTCTTTAGAAAAAAAGTAAACTTATCTTTATGCTATTTTAAATATCTGAAAATGACACAAGCTGGTGTTGAGTATGGTTTCTATTGTTGATAAGCTTATAGAACTATTTAAATTAATATGCCCATTAAAAAACCAAGGTTATGAATTCCATTTTACATATGGAAAAAAACTATATCTAATACATTTTTTTCTGTAATAAAACAAAAGGATGTTAGATCCGACAAATATCTTGAAGCAATGTTTTGGAATTCCGAATTCCTTTTTAATACAGGTTGTAGGTTTGTGTTTAAAATTAATAAATATATAATAATAATATGTACAATTACTAAAATACCTTTACACATGACTTGCACGTGTCGAAGGTTAACAACTGAATTCTAACGTTGTTCATCAAACACATGTCTTTGAGATGAAAATAACCACCTCAAATATCTCTTAGGAGCAATTACCGGTGCTCTTAGCCTTGCAGGGTGGCAATGAGTAGGTATCAATTCGATAAACAGGATCAAGGGGTTCCTGCCACTGTACCTTTTTTTTCATGACTTGTACGTGTTGAAGGTTAACAACTGGATTCTAACGTCGTTCGCCAAATGCATGTCTTTGGGACGAATTAAAATAAGTAAATAACCACCTCAAGTATACTTATTGATAATAATATTCGGGGTGAGATGATTCGTGTAAAAATAAATAACAAATAAACAATTTTTGTAATTTATTCAAAACTTTAAATACTATTTGCAATGGTTTGTTTATTCTAAAGTAATAAGTAGTGTATATATATGTATGTATATGTATAGACTAATTAAAGAGAAAGGAACGAAGAGAAGGATACCAAATTCTGGTGTGGACTTTTAATAAAGTCAAAATTCCAAGTGAAAGACTTGTTTCAAGTTTCAACCACTTACTTTGCATCACACGTCTATCACAAAAGTCAAAAAATAGTAGTAATAATTTTTTGTTGACATATTTTTGACTACTTGAAATGTGTTGACTTTTAAAAATGTATATGCATACGTGGTCCACTTCATCTTTTACCGCCCGTATATCAAATTTCAACTTCATGTCACGTAATTAAGTAAACGAGTTTTAACAAATTAGTTAAGTGTTTTTGTGTCATCTGGCCGGCGATTTTAAAATATAAATGCTGACATGTTTTGCAATTTTATATATATCCAAGATTGTATTTTTCTCCTTTGAAGTAAATGAAAATCGTAAAAATAAGAAGAAAAAGAACACAACGTGATACAAACTGATTCTAATATAAATGTTGTTAATGTGGGTTATGTGAGAACCTATGGGATCATATATAACAAAATGAGATTCTATGTTTACGAGGGAATTAATGATATAAAGAACATTATCATATATATGTTGAGTAAATTAAGCAGTTTATGTTTGCTTTGAGTTGATTAAGCTGTTTATGTTGCTCAAGTGGATTAATTTGTTATGTTGTTTAAAGTTAGTTGTTTATTGTATGCATGCGGCTTTAATTAGTCGATTTAGTAGATTATGTTGCTAAAGTTGATTAAGTTGTTATCATGTTTAAAATTAAGTTGCTTATGGTGCTTTTGTTGTCAAGTTTTCTACACGTTGAACTATGCATTATTATTATACTAGTATACTGAGTAAGACTACTGCCGGCGTGATTTGGTGTGTTATACTTATATACTAAGTGGTGCTGATCCCTTGACTCATTTGGTGTATTTTCAGTGAAGAAACTATCAAATGTAATACGCGCGATAACTCATCGGGTTTGGTGGGATCAAATTTCTCTTGGAATAATTGGATACCAAAGAAGGTTAATGCATGTATATATGTCTATGGAGGGCTCATTTGGACAGGTTACCATCATTTCCAAACCTGGTTAACCGTGGGGTTGTGATTAACTCGCTAAACTGCCCAATTTGTGACACGCAGACTGACTCTTTATCTCACTGCTTGTTAATTAAAATGCGTTTGTATCAAGCCCATTTGGAGAAAATTTCTGGCCTGGTGGAATGCCATGTCGCCTACTACCATAACAATTCATGAGATTACATCCGGTCTTTGTGATCCGTTTAACGCTAACGTGATATCAAAAGCATTTCGTGGGGTAAGTTTCATCTTATAAATCTGGCTACTTTGGAAATGACGTAACAATATTATCCTATATGTTTCTGATGAATATAAAGGTGTTATCATGGATGAAGATATTTTTGCCCAGTTGCAAAATACTACTATTTCATTATTATGGGTATCGGCCAATAGATGTTCAAAACTTGGGGTTTGCTGGAGCTCTTGGATCACGGCTCCTGCCAATTGCTTCCTTGTCTGATACAGTATGTCATGTGTTTTTGTTTAATTGTTTTCCTTTGGCCTCTGCGCGCCATCTTCGATCGATCATCTGGTGATGTATGAGAACTATTTTGTGTTTAGGTAGTAGGGTCTCTTCCTTGAAGCCCCTTGTACTCTAATTCCTTAATTTTGTGGGTTATTAATGAAATGAAATGTTGTTTCCAGAAAAATGACTACTGCCATGATCGATCGTTGTACACAATTAGGAGCGCTGAATGCGCTAAGTTAGGGCATATAACAACGTTGAACCAATTCTTATCATGTCAACACAAGTTGAATAAATACCCAAGAAAAAAGAATATGATGTAGAAGATCCCATGATTTGTCGTTAGGAATTTTTCATGCTATATGTTGATATTAATTAAGTATGAGACATTTTCCTATAATATATGTTGATGTTGATTGAGCTCTGTGCACCACTTGCAACCCATATATTTATGTTAACACATGCTCTAGGACCGGTATACCTTCTCCTAGAAACTATGATATGACAGACATAGTCATTTGCTTACCCCATCATGTCGGGTCTGGGGTTCCCAATGGTGTATGTCAAATAAGGCACATGCAACCCATGTTAAATAGTTAAGTTTTTGGAAATAACTTGAAATATGAATAATTATATTGAACAAAGAAGATAGACATGGTTTTAGTATCATGGAATGTGAGATCTTGCCTTAGTATACATGAATCCTTGTGGTACACATTATTATAATATATGATGCTTTAATTAAGTTGAAGTTGATTTCAAACTGTTTCTATGTGCTCTTTTATTTTATTTTTATTTTTGTGATTTTTTTTTTTGTGAAATATGATCATGAATCAGTTATATCTTACTTAACGTTTTTACAAGTTGTTACTTAATTTCTTCTATTTGTCAAATTTTATTGACACGTGTTAGACATGATGAAGGATTCTTAAGTAATTGAATACAATAATTATGTACGACTATATATGGTGTATACTATCTATAGATACTTCAATTTTATTTGTATTAAAGTGCATGTATATCATATATTGTTGTACGTGTGTTCTAATATTAACCTACAATAGCTATATATAGCCATACCATATATTGTTAATTAATTGTAGGTGGAGAGGTCATGCTTACACACGAGTGGCGTCTTTATTTGGAGGCATTGAATATATTTGTAATGATAGGCTGGTTTGAAATAAATAGTGTCGTGGCCGCCTAACCACACCGCCGCTATTACCATCGTTGCCGCATCACGCGAGCATCAGTCTAGTATTTAATTTAATGCATGTAGTATATAATATATTTTATTAAAGGCTAATATACAATAGATTTTTTTTTTTTTTGAACATAATATATAATAGATTACATTGATATATTAGCCACATTAACTACATCAATTGACTAAAATAAAAAATACACCCTTATATATAACTCATACTATTTGAAGATTCACGAAAATATAATGTTTTGTTATTTAATTCTTAAATGTTATATTTGACTAATTATATAAGGTAGAAGGACTAATGTTATGTTTGACTAATAATTAAGTCAATGATAACATTATTATTTAGATCTAAAGATTGTAATTGAAAGTTGAAATCATCTAAGGGTTCTTGTTTGTTCATTTTTTATTTTATCATGCTCTTATATATATATATATTGGTAGATTATGATAATTATTTGGATTTATAAAAGTTTTAAAAAGATAATTATGGATCTGTAAAAATAAATATGACATCAGCAATGTTTAATTTAAAGAATGAAGAGTTGTGATTGGTCAATAAGTGATTAGGTCAGTTGTCTTTTAGTATATATAAAGATCACGGAATTTGTTTAGAGACAGAGAGAGCATGAATTAGGATTTAAGTTGGGGAAGGGTAAAAAGTGGGTATTTTTGTTGGGGGTTGAAGCCTTGAAGGAGATGGGTGAAATGACAGAAATGTCTCTCAAGTGACTTGCACATGAGGGGAGTTAACGAAAGGGACGAGTGAAATTGACAGAAGTTTGACCACAAAGATGAAAAAAACAAAAGTTAAAGGCAAAAATGAAAAGCCGTTTTTTGAAAAATCAAGGAACGAAATTTACGCTTAACCCTAGTTTTGAAGAATAGCCTAAGAAACGATATATGTACCAATTGGAGTAATAATTAGTTTTTTTTTTTTTTTTTGAAAGGAGACTTTTATAAATACTATAGTGCCAAAAACTCACACAACTGTGGAGCGGCCATAAAGAATACACAATTAATTAATTACATAATATTGAAATTAAGCCAATCTTCCCAACTAATGGGACCTTCCCGCGTTCTACTATTGAACCATAAAAAACCATACGATCTAATATCTTGAAACACCCTTTCGATGTTAACCCTTGTGTTGTCAAATCTTTTTTCGTTCCTTGCCCTCCAAAGATGCCAACACGCCACCATGATAAACGTAGTTTTATTGGGAACGTTTATGTAGTCAATGATATTGATGATAATGATTGATAAGCCCAACCCACTAGTCGACATATATATATTTTGGTTACATGATTACGATCTACAAATATTATAAGTCTCATTCGTTTGTTTTCTTTTAAACTAACATACTAATATTAAAATCGATTTCCCAAAAACTGCTAAAGAGAAATAGAAATATATTGTTGCATCTTTAACGTTTTTTGCATTGCGAATATTGTTTATTTGACCACAAAAAATTAGTCAAATATGAAAATTTATCTCAAATATCTAAATAAGATTGTTTTTTCTTGTAGGAGTTTATAATTCTATTTTACATGTAAAAAGGTTTAGTTTATGCTACAGTCCACACGAGACAAAGAATAATGTTTTATCACAAAAGATTTCATGTTCGAATCTTTCCTTAAACATATCTTAGGGATCGTCAGGAAGCCAAATTTGCTTCGTTATTTCGAAGTAATCATCATCAGATACTAAAATATTGTAAATGATTTTAATAGATACAATATATAATATAATATTAAAAAATGATGGGAAAATTAAGGTTCGTACTTGGGTAGCCAAGAGGCAATGGGTCCTAATCTTAGGATGTATTATTGTTTATCTCGGTCAATATAGGGAGCAATATCTATTTCTATTTTTCTCTTTTAATTAAACTTTAATTTTATTATATGTATTATTATTA
>JAOEHQ010020674.1:0-14587 GCA_025447715.1 Asclepias incarnata
AAGCCATAGTAACATTAAACTTATTAACATGCTGTAAGTTACTTCTAAACAAAATCTACGACAAATATACCAAGCAAGCAACTGAAAAAGGCAAGAAACATTTGGAGTCTGAAGCATACCTGACTCCATTGAATTGAATTGGAAAGTCAGGATTATGATTAATCTGATTGATGAGTACTTATTAGATGACAGAGAAATTAATGTCTGGATGCCAAAATCTATGTACTTCAAATCTTCAATTAGGGACCATACTTACCACCACCAAATGGTCTAGCGGTAAGGAGGTCTGTTTCTTCGCAAGAGGTCTGAAGTTTGAATCCTTTCCTAGTCATGTTTGGGGGTGGTCACGGGTATTTAATTTCCACCTATGGTGGGCCCGAGTGAGTTTTCCAATTCAGATCTCTGGGTAATAGGGGTTTATCATCGAGGGGTTTAAATCGGGGATCTATTCTGCGAGGGGCTCTCTAGCGCGGACCCGGTTAAGACAACGTATGCTAGACCTCCTGACATTCGCGAGTAATTCACATCTTTCAAAAAAAAAAAAAATTGGGACCGTACTCTTAAGAACATCTCCAATGGCAAATTTTTAACGTCACTAACTTGGAAGACTATTGAGTTTATAAACTTATATCCATTATATGCATAAGACTTATAAAGCTTTATAAATAAACTAGACATTAAATTATGAACAAGTTCATTAATATAAACATTTCTCATGTCATATCATTGTAAACATTCTGACTATAGAAGCGTAGTTCATAAACCATTTCAACTTTTTATAAACTTATTCAGAAATCTACCGTATTGGAGATGCCCTAATGAACAGATATGTATAAGGTGTCAATTTTTCCTTCATGAATTGACATTTACGACACATGAATTCTACATATCATTGTTAGTCCCTACCATTTATATTAGATGACATGAATTACAAGTAGATCACTAAGGAGGTGTTTGGACTAGCTTATATTTGATGGCTTTTAGCTTATTTTGAACAATAAAGGCCAATTTAGTGTTTGTTTAAGCTTTTTTGGCTTATGCTTTTTGGCTTTTATAAGCCAAATTTTGAGAAGCCAAAAAACAAAGCTTTTACGGAGTATAACAAAAGCCTAGAGGTTTCCTTTCCTTTTCCTTTCAAAAGCCAAAAGCTAATCCAAACACTAGAGTAAGAGCTTATAAACTTATAAAAATAAAAATAAAATAAAAAAGTTACTTATAAAACATAAGCATAAGCAAAAAAATAACTGATGAATCATTCAATTTGTTTCTGTAGAACAAAAGAACTTGCACACAAGTATGATGAACCTGAAACCTATGAACATTTCTATGCACTTATGCTCAAGTAATTAAGCAAAGTGGAAAAAGAAAACACAAGAACTTAATGATGCCAGACAAACGTAGACTTTGTGTGATGAATTTAACATTGAGGCAGATCAGAAGGAGGAGGTAGTAATGTCTCGGATTCCCCAACTCCATTTTCAACTATGAACGCCATTGCAAAACCCCAAGCTAGATGAGTATCTATGTGACAATGCATCAGCCAAACTCCTGTAAAGATCCAAGAATTAGCATATCGTGTTTTTAAGATAGAAAATCATGGTCTAGAAGATTATGTTCTTTTTGTTAAAGATTCATAATGTCGTGTGGGTTTGTTTACCTGGATTATCAGCTACAAATCTGATGGCTGCCCAACCCCCAACTGGGACGTCAATTGTGTTCCTTTGTGGTGGATCAACAAGATTGAAGTTAGCAGTGTCTCTTGAAGGATTGAAATTACCAAAGCCCTGACCAACAATATAGAAATGGTAGCCATGGAGATGAACAGGATGATCCTCGGTTGAGAAGATGGAAGTATCTTGAAGCACGATTTGCACACTTGAACCAAACTTTAGCTTGTACAGTCTTGTTCCCTTAACGGGCTGCCACAGCCCACGTGGGACATTGCCTGTGTAGTCGAATTGCAAAGGTGGAACAGGCGGAAAATCTGGTGTGTAGATATTTGGAATCTTTTGTGTGTAAGCTTGAAGTAAAGACACTCGGTTTGGAAGTACAAAGGATACGTTGTTCATGCTAGCACCAAACCGTGTGTTATTAGGCCCTTGACATCTAGGTCCAGGAGTGCAGTTAAAGAAACCGAACCCCATTGTGAAGAATAGATTGTTGTCGATTTTAGTAGGGACTGATACTTTACCGGGACTCTTTATTTGGTTTGAAAAAGCAGTGACTGTGTTTGTGTCATTGAAGAATGGAAGTTGTGGTAATATTGGCTGTGAAGTGGCAGATTTGTACTCTAAGATGGCTGTGCCAGTGGTGTTGTCAAACGGAGCATTTCTAGCAGTTGCATAAGCTCGCGCAGCCATGTAGTAGCGTCCAGGCTGCTGATCAGCGGTCAAGAGGACATCTGTGGTCTGACCAGGCCCAACCATAATCACATTGGTGGTAAATTGCTTGGTGTAAAGAGCATCAGTGGCAACCACAGTTAGTTTGTGGTTGGCAACGCTGAAAAAGAGTTGTTGATTGAGTGCAGCATTGATGACCCTCAGGAGGACTGTATCGCCTTTATTCACTGTAAGTTTCGTAGTAGCTGCATAACACAAACAAATACGTTTAAAACCAATAAATTACTATCACAACTAATGAGTTTTTTCTTCAGAATTCACAATTAGTATTTCAGATAGCTATATAACCTTGGCTGGAGCAGCGGAAAAGATCACCAGGTTGCCCATTAATGGTAATAGCATCTGATATATTAGGGGCTGCACCACTGAATAATGCTTGTCGTAGAACACTAATCACTTTTCTGTCCCACCATTCACCTGTTTCATCATTAACAATCAAAAAATCAGTTCACTGAATCAGAGAAGTACACAAAAATGTAAATTGAGAGCGGTGCAAGGACTAAAACTTATGTACCTAGAATAACAGGAAACTCGACTTTGGGCTGTGGAAAGGGGTATGAAGAGCCAGACTTAGGACGGATAACAAGTGCACCATAGACCGTGGCTCTTAGCCATCTGCTATGAGCATGCCACCACAATGTTCCCTCCTGGTCTGTTATAGTGAACTTGTATGTGTAACTTCCTCCTGGCCGGATTGGGCATTGAGTCACAAATTCAGGTCCATCTGCCCATGGGTTTCTCAGTTGGCGTAATCCATGCCTAAAAAACACAATGAACCATTATAGCATCAATATTATATATTTCTAATTAACGATGCAATGCACATAATTAATTATAAGTACCAATGGATAGTGACATTGTAACGAGCAGCATTTGTCACTTTGACAGCAAGTGTATCCCCGTTTTGTACATTTATAGTTGGTCCTGGAAACTGTCCGTTAACATTCACGATTCTATGGTTTCTACATAGCCTTGTAGCAGCTTGTTCTTGAACCTGCGACAACCAAAGTAATATCGGTCATTATTAACTAGTTCTAAAAACATTGACATTTTAAAGACAAAATAAAAGAACGTTAATGAACACGGCGGTACTATTCAAGACATACTTTGAACTCATAGTTATGTATTTCTGCAAATGTAGTAAGGGCAAGGGAAAGAAGAAAGCTAAGCGCGAGAACCCGAGTGATCAACATTATAAGTTTTTGTGTTTTTGAGCACTGAAGAGTGAAGAAATGTGAAGGTTTGTTGTGTGCTTAGATGGTGATAAGGGGGTGGTTTATATACACAAAGATGGTGCTGAGGTTTGGCTATAAGTCAATAGTGAAGTAAGAATGAGAGGAAACTTGGTTGATTTTGGTGCAACCACTAGGCTTATATTTTTTTAAAAAAATGAAATGAAGTGGCTAGGAGACTGATTTTTGTAGTAATGATGCATGGAACTAGTACTTTTGACAAAATAACAAGGTAAATGGTAAAAAGTAGTTTGGTCAAAAGGGTATGTATAATATGGGTCGACACGAAACGAAGTTTCACAAAGTTCTAAAATAAATTCATCTTTTTTAAATTCTTTAGTTTTTTAATATTCAACAATATTAATTCTTACTTGAAACAAAAAATAATAATAAAAAAAAAAAGAGAGTTTGACGTACAAATATATTATACGGTTTAAACATAACTGATTTTTATGAAATGTTTTTCTTTGTAGTATGAGTACTAGTATCTCAAGATAACTTGAAAAAAAGTTCTATGTTTTCAAGATGGATGTCACAAACTCACAATACAAATTTAATAGATTTTTCCACATCAAACTTTACCGATTTGTAAGTTCTTTACATCAAATTAACATTTTAAAAGTTTATTCATACAATAAAAATTGGGCCAAAATTCATTACATTCCTATGTCATTAGCCAAAAAAACTCAAATGGACTTGTTCTTTCATTTATAAGTTGAATTTGACCCGTCTGTAGTTTCTTTTATCGCAAATATATTAGTTGAAGACACAATGACTCAACTAGATTCAACCAAGATGCATGCCAAGTCCTCCCATGTGTTTTTTTGAACCTATGGAGCCAAAACAAGCACATACAACTGTCGTTGGTAAATTGAGTACATGTTAAGACCTGTTTAAGGGGGGAAAATACACTACGTAATTTTATAGTTTTTTAAAAATAATTATTTTTAGTATTTTAGGGTTCATCATTTAACTTTTTTGATACATAAAGCATATAACTGACACGCTCAAACCACCAAAGCCAACGGTTAAACGAGTCGTTTTCATGTTTGATATTTGTGTTAATCGCGTGTTCCGAACCTGTTAGGACACGGTTTGCCAGCTTCATACAACTATCGACCCTCGCTCATGGTTACCAAAACATTCCTTTTCCTTTTAACCACAAACGATTCATCATGATTGTACCTTGTTTTAATATAACTTAAGATTATGAGTTTACAATCAACATTCATTAATTAAAATATGTATCAATTAACAGATAACAAAATATCATATTGGTTTTTCTTGTTATTATATGGTGTAAAAAAATGTTAGTTTTGGATAGGTTTGGGCCCTAGGGACCATAATTAATTAGTAAACATTGAGTTATGGTTAGGATTTGGTGTAATGGGGTGGAGAAATGGGTTCATTTCTACATGTGGTTGGTTCACCACTATGTACTTCTCAACAATTAAAGGAAAATCTGTCTCCCTCTTACTATTTATAACACAAAGTCAACATCATTCAATAAAATTTTGCAATAATTGGTTTGTTACTTTAATATATTTCTTGTTTACCATTGTTGTTCAACTGTGAAAAACATTGACCATGGCAATTAAAAAATGATGCTTGATAGTTTATGTTTTCACAAGTAGATTATTATTTTTATGACTAGTAAAGAAGTTTATAAAATTTACGAAGTGGGGGAAAAAAAAAAAATATATATATATATATATATATACAGTAGACTAAAGGGGTACAAAATATCCACACCCCACCTAGTTATTCACACGTTTGCCGCTAACGGGGCATCTGGACTTGAACCCACAACCTTTTGTTATTGAAGCGTTTTAATGTTAAGAATTTACAGAAGGTGACTACCGTCTACCGGTGCTATCTCCTAAATTCTTTTGTTATTGACTGCTTTTCCTGCACCCAAAGATCCCTTATTATGGTTTTTTATGCTATGTTAGTGGGAGTGAGGGTGGGGGTGTGATTTCAATATTAGGTGATGATAAAATAAGAATCATGATTAGGCAACTGGTTCTAACCATAAGAGGGTTTTGGTTTAACTACTAACTACATATATATTAAAAATATTTGTCATTGTTATTGTTACTTTCAATCATAACTCATAAGCCACTTTTGAAAGCACAAAACTTAACATGAGTAAACATAATACCAAAAAAACCAACCAATCCATCATAGAGAAAGTGGTACCCGTTACAAATGAAGCTTAAGGCCTACACTGGACGACTTAAATGACACGGATTCAATCCTTTAGGATGCCTAGATCATGTGGGAATTTAATGGAGGTATTTCACCCGACATCAAAAACCTTACGGGGAGGTCATGATGGGTATCCAATATGGTATCGGGGACAGGGTTCCCTCCTTAACCCTTTTTTTTTAATACCAAAAAAAAAAATAGTCATTTTGCTAGCTCAAAATACTTTACTCGAGAGTTAACAGTATTTATCACATCTGTTAGACTGTTACTATGTGTCTATGTGACAAGGCGTTGTTGGAACTTGGAACAGCTAACAAAGGTATTGTTGAGATTGGATTCATAGATCAAGAGAAGGATTTCCCATAGCCAGAAGACCCCTCTCAAGTCTCGAGCTCGTTCATTAGTGCAAAGACGACAAACTAGCTGTTGACAAGAGAATGCAGGCCAATAAGTCACCAGGGAGGTGAAAAAGACATACAAAATGTAAAGACAATCTTCTTGTTTGTTCTCTACCAGACTGCAATCAGTATAAATGATATGTTTTTATATAAATTTGTTTTTTTATAAACCTGTATAATACTGAATCATCAAAGAGAAAACGATAGAGCGAAATGGCATGGTTGCCCAAGCTTTCGTCTCGATTCATACTTAAATGCAAGCAATTGTTGCCATTCTATGCAATTTACCTTTTGGTAAAGAGAATTCCAAAGAATATAAGATCAGACAATGTGAATAACCAAAAACCAATATCTAACTTTGAAAGAACAATACAAGAAATGCAATCAATTTACAACAAATTTTGAGAGATTATGTAGCCAAAATTTCTGCTCATACAAAAAAACCCTGTGAAACCTAAAATAAAACCTCAGAAAACCAAAAAACAAAAACTCAATAAAATGTAACAAATGTAGTACAAGAATCTCGTCAACAAGCATGCTGTGTACTTATATTTGGAGTTTCAGTGCCTGCAAAACCTTGGTTTTCGACTCGCAAATACTAAGAAACTCGGCCAGAGCGGTTCCTTGTGCTGTTACTATCTTACGTGCAACATCCACATGACTCCATGACCCAAGTGCCCGAGAAATCCCCTCACCGACTTCCAAATCATCAACCGACGACACCAAATTTTCAAGTACTTTGACTACTTTTCCAGGCCCATCATCGCTTTGTTCTATTTGAAGAGACGATAGCAAGGAGTCAACATCTCCATCAACTGGCTTATTAATTTGTTCGTTTAACCATTTAGTAACCAGATCTATTGTGTCAATTAGTGATGAGACTGAATCCTTGATGGCATGTGAGAGTTGGGTGTTTGAATGGTCAGAAGACCCGCCTTTCTTCTTCTTTTTTCCCGATGGAAGAGATGCCCGGACGCAAGATTGAATAATGAGACTGTGCCATGTTAATGGCTCCGTCACTAATTGGATCAAAATGGAAAGGTCGGTTCCAGGAGAAGATAGCAAAGATTTTGTGGAATTTACTTTTGCAGAAACGCATTGCTCTAACAAAGTACATAATACTTGCCAACTAATAGGGAATATGTATCCATCTGAAGTATTTGCCTTGTGAGAATTCAAGTTCCATGCATTCAAAAACACAGCAAAGTTCATCCAGTCAATCAGATTCGAAGAAAAATCCTGTTCCAAAAAATCGATGCAAAGTTAAATCGTCCTTCATTCTTACTATGCAAAAGCCTCAAACACATCAAAATGTTCGAAATGAAGTCAAGCTATTCTTTTTAAACTACAACAAAGAGATTACATGTAGAGGAGGCAACCATAACATAACTTTATGGAATGATTGGAATTGTGTTTTATGTCTAATGGGTCAAACAGGTAAAGTTAAAAAAAAACGAGCTAGAAAGGATAGGGGTGGAAACCCGCCTAAAATGTACTTTTCATGCACAAAACCTCCTAAATCATATGTTAAAATTTTATGTTATTGTTGAAATAACATGGTTTGAGTGATCATATTTGACACCAACTATTGATGAAAAATAACATAGTTTTCATGATCATATTTGACACACCAGACATGATTCAACCAGCACCAAAAATGAAAAATAATTATCAGTAAAACCTAAAGATGATTCCGGTCAACTTAAATGAACTTAAAGATAGTCAGATAAATAACTAACATATATTAATACAGGTTTAACAGAAGTAGAACGACAACAAATGGAATCTTACCTCAAAAGATTTTTTACCAGAAGAAACAGCAACAAGAAGTTCCGCTGCATCCTGGAAGGGAAGCCCTACAAATTTTGCATAGGATTCAAGCAAGGACTTGAGCTCTGAGGAGTCTTTGGAATCAAAACCGTTGATATTGGAATTTCCCTTCATCGAAGATGAGGCGCATTTTATTGACAAATAGATCAACCGTGGAAGTAATGACCTTTTCTCAATGGTTCTCATAACCCTTTCTTCTGTTTGTTCAACTTCATCCCGCTGTAAATGAAAGATTTAAAAACCAGGATGTCAAGTATCTATTCATCCCAGAATAATATATAATATCTTTTTATACTTAGGAATTACTTATTGGATAAAGAAAATGAATGAGCCTTCATACCAAGTTTTCCTTAGGATAATATGAAATGTCCTCGTATGGTTCTGCAAGCAAAATTTAAAAATAAAAATTAATCATCTTTGTTGTGGTTACTGTGAAAATTGACCAAATCTATGCGACACTTGTATATAACTCAACCAATTAGAATTTCCACTCAGATTGATAGGGGTAGAACAAAAGTTTTACCAGAGAGATAATTTTTGTCATACGATGGGGTCCACCAAGGTCTTAACTTTAGATCTTCATTAAAAGTCAACTTCTTTGACCGAATCTCACTTGAAACATCAAGAAAGTCACTTCCATAATTCAGGCTTCCAAGTACAGACTAGAAAAGGAAGACAAAGATCATTTCAACATTGTCACGTGAAAGCTAAATAAAACATGAAAGTTGGAGGTGAGATAATACATACCTCTGCTTCTTCAAAGCTATCTGCTTTCCGCTTTAATTCTAGAACTGACCCTTCAATCTTTGCGGTTAAATACTGATTGGATCGTTGTAATCTCTCCTTAAATTGGATAAATTCAATTACCTACATAAGATTTTAAGTCATTAGAGTGTTTACAGCTTGCATAATACAAATCTAATGTAATGTACACGTACTTTCGAGTAATTTCGATGACGATATGCAAGAAAAGTAAGATCTGCAGATTCCTTGAAGTGATCATCCATGAATCTTAAGTAACCCTTCAAAAGATCATTAATATCTCCCAACAGGGATGACGTTAGCATTTGGGGAAAGATATGGTGCGACACGGTTTCCAGGAGGATGTTCTTTACATCCAATGATTTGTACCTACGGAAAGTGGCAAAGAAGAAAAGGAAAAGGGGTATGAAAATCAGTATCAAGACACCTATAGTTTTATTCCTACTACTCTATAAAATATTTTACCAGTCGTATGCTAACGGAAGGGCATTCCAATAAGAATACAAGTGTATCAATAAAATCTTGTACTGCCCCACATACCTACAAAAAGAAAAATGTTTAGTGGTTATTGATATTGTTCAAGACTTCAAGCAATGCAAATGTTCAATGATGGCTTGGATTTTTATTTTCAATAATAAGTAGACAATCGAGAAGAAAATATTAGAAGATGCTGGAACCTTCTAACTGTCAAACCAAGTTCCAACACCATAATAGCTTCCAACAAATAGCCAAAGTTTTTGGTACGCCAGAATAACTACAACAAAAAATTTAAAATAAAATATTTTATCAATAACCGATTGAAATAAGACATGATAAAAGATAATAATAACATACAAATATATAAACAAGCAAGATACCTGAACCAGCACATTGCATGTCATGGATAAAAACTCTTCGCCATACATACTTTCTTGTACATCCAAGTCCTTTGAAAGGGGAAGGTTATGACAATACATTTCGGTCATTTGAACTGCAAATCCCACAAGGTCTGTGCAAAAAAAAAGGAGTTTCAAGTTTCAAAAATATATGAAAATGGAGAAACGCTAATATAGCAAATATATTTGGAATTAGTAGATTTACCTTTGACTTGAAGTGAGGACATGTCACCTATTAGTTCGCGTATTTTAAAGAAAGTTATATGTTGCCCAAGAACACTTCTTGATGGGGTCGAAGAAGAAGCGATGATTTTAACCAAATTTTCTAGTAATTGCTTTTTCATGTCACCGGGTAGCACTTGAAGGAAGACCTCCACGTCAGCTGTGAAGCTGGCCAAATGACCAAACCTGTTGTAATGGAAATATAGCTTCAGAAAATAAAATTGTGTTACATATCCAAATAAAAACATGATCATCCAATTATACCTGGAGAAGTATAGAATAAGATTCTCCATGAGTTTGTCAGCATTACCCTTTCCATATATCAACTTCCTCCTTTCAATTTCAAGATTTGCCAAACCCGGGCCTCTTATAGAATCACTACCTACTTCTGTCATTAGACTTTCTACAAACTCAGAAGCCCGTGATATACGAGAATCAAACACGTCATCAGCCAAGTGTCTATGCTGGCAGTCCATCAATGTTGAAACCTGAATTGACGGGCTATTAGTACCACTGGGCAAACTGCAGGCATCTTCGAGCAAACAACCAAAAAAATGAAGGAAACACTCCCAATCATCAGGGCTGCAAGCAAAAATAATCAGTAATGATGTGCAGTACATACACATAATACAGCTATGGAGGATAACACGGGCAGATGTGAAGCTGTACCACAATTTCAATAATTTCTGAAATATGTCTGCTGCTCCACCATAATCACCTGCCCGAGCAAGAAGCCTCCCCTGTCAACTTGTAAGTTAAAGAGCACAAGTATATAAGATATGCAACCAAATGATACTACTACCAGTAATAACTGTAGCCTTTTTGCTACAGAACCAAAGTGAAGATGCAATTATATCAAGATTTTACTAATCAACTATTCAAGTAAAATTAACTAGTGAAGTATTTTGGCAAAAGCGGGTGACACTTTGATTACTTTAGGAGCAACAATGTGTTGAATTAACCAAAAGCTTAAACAAGTCAGTAGAGGGGGCAAATGGGGAGCTTGGGTAACAGGTCAATTCACAGGTTGATAAACATTGGTTCTAGACCAGCAGCGGTTAAATTGAGCTGACCCAGAAAAAATTACTACCTTTTTAATAGATGGTTAATGTGTTAATCAGGATTAAAAATAAAGTTGAGTATTGCGGTAATTACTCCAATATTTTGGGATAATATGATTAGGAATTAATTAATTAAAAATACACTTTGCATTACTTCCAATATGTTTGATCCATTTCCATGTTAACCTATTGGCTAAAGTTTTTTATATAACCCAATTCTCCCATCAGTCAAGCAGGTGGCGACAGATAATATATATGATAACCTGATCATATTGTTAAATTCTACCTCAGATTTGGCCAATTCCTTTGTTTATGAATTCGAACGTCGCTATGAAAGGTGATAACAGGCCCAAATTATACGAACAGGTAACTCTAATATACCATATAATCAGCACAATGGTATCCCTGTTCTCCAACTAAAATCTTTGAGTCTCCAGACACATGCTTTTTGATAGATTATGAATTGCTACTAAGCATGTCAAGGATCAAGACATTGCATAAAAATAATAGCATATATGAAGTCATAAGCCCTGTTTGCTAACTTATTTTCTGTTTCTTTGATTATGTTTAAAAAGTAACACAACCCAAAAGAAAAAAATGCTTGACACTTTGACAGCTGATTACACTTACAAAATACCTAAATCAGTTGATCCAGTTTTGAATATGTTAGTGATATATATTAAACTTACTGGGAATGATACATGTGTTAACAAATTGCCTTTAACGTGGTTTGGGTTCCATGCCCAATACACTACAGTGTTTATCGTTCTTTTCGGTATCATCTTATTCAATAGAAAACACATGATCTAGTCAAATGCATTTAAATATACTTTACAACAAAAATAGAAGATAGCATAAACTGAAAATAAAAAGAAGCAGATAGTACCTGCATCCGTAGTTTATCAACTTCTATCATTATAAGTGATCCTAAGCTCCCAGAAAGGATTTCTAAAGCATCCCCATATTTCGCTTGCTGTTCCAATAGAGAAATATATACACTAAGAGCTGCATCAAATACCATCCATTACAAAACTATCAATAACTGGTATGTATTTCACACAATTATCAATGACAATAACAATAACAAATAAAACTGCACCTTCAGGCTCATGCAAGCTATGAGAAGCAATGTGTTTTTTAAGTAAAGCTTCAGCCAACTGCAAAAGTTTCTCTCCTCCGTCACCACAAAATACCTATCAAAACCAAATACATATATAACATGAACAACCAAACATATGTTGAAATACGTTATGACAAGAAGTACAAACCTGCAACTGAATACTACACACTGCCCAGAGTAAGAACCGCTCTTCCCAAGCGATCTTATACATTTTAATAGCTATCTACAACAAAAAGAAAGACAAACAAAATTATAACATCCACAGCTACATAAATACAGGAAGAAATTGTAAGTATGAAAATATTTCGGGATAACATCAACCTGTTGCTGCTTCACAAAAGAATATTCCCGAACATAACAATTGAACAGTCCCATCATCAGTTCCAAATTATTCGGAAACTTTCCGCATGCATACTCATAACAACTAGTAGCCATGTCCACTGATGATGTAAATAAAATAATAAGTATATAATTAGATAATTTTTATAAGAGACAAATAAACGGAGTATCTTAGAAATACTAACGATGATCTAGCCGTTGAAAAACAATCTGCAATGTGCTTAGTGTGAGATCATCAATCAAAAACAAGTCATTCTTATACAACAGATCTTTAGCATCGATACAGACAGATAGTGCTTCTTCCAATTTACCCATTCTCTCCAAAATAAGAGCCTTAAGCGCCTGCATTACGTTAAAAAAAATCATATAAAAAATAAATCACATCTATTCTTCCAAAAATCAGCAGAAGTTAAATAAAGCCTTCTACTATTAATGTTCCTTTAAGTCTTGACCACCATCCAAAATTTTAGCCAAAAATCCGTCCACTTAAAAAAGAGCCCACCTCCTCATCCTCTCCTATAGTAATGTCATGTGTCCATTAGTAAGACTTTAAGGCTAAAGTTTATGAGGAAATCACTTCGCAAAAAATACTTGAGGATCTCTCGAGCACTAGTTCAAAGTTCAAGACGAAAGCATGAGTAAGTATTTTATTGTTTAAGTCCAACAATTTCGCGAAGATCGATGGTAAATGTTACCTATTATTGTTAAGCAAGCACATGGATTAAAAGTTATTATTGGCAAATTGAAATCTCCTAAGACCATTTGCTTGATACCAGGCTATATGCATCATTCACCTCCCTCAATAAAGGAGTACACCTAGATTTTAATGCATACAAACGGAGTTTAAGTGATGCTCAAGTTCCCAAAGTCACTCCTAGCCGCCGGTTCCATCATCCACAACCGACCAAATTTTTGAAGATAAAAAATCTAAATACGACCCGAAAATATCTCCCACCTCGTCACGCGGCCACTATGATATTATATCCAAAAACACTAAAATATTCTACTTTCAAAAAAACTATCATTTATAAAAACTAACTTTTTCTCTTGAAAATAAATAATAAATTTTTTTTAATCTAAACTTAATTGAATCCAGATTTCACTATAGAGCAAAAAAATAAAAATAAATACTAAATAAAAATATAAAAATAAATAATAAAGTCACTAAAAAGCTACATTTCATCAACAATACCACATAAATAACAACAATTCTTTTATAACATTACATAAATAACAAATCTTAATAAATAAATATAAATACTATTACAATAATTATACATACATACATATATATATAAGAAGACTTACAAGAGCGTAAGAAGAGCTGGGGAATTTAGAGAGTAAAGAAGTGGAGAGTTTGAGAGCGTTTTTGTATTGACGGGAATCGATGGCGTCCCAAACTGGCCGGACACGGCGTTCCGGTATGCCGCCGGCCATTCCGAATTTCAATGACATTATTATTGTTATTAGGGTTTTTGATAACGGCGACTCTGTGTGTGTGTGTGTGTGAAGGACAGAGGGGAAGATATGTTTTTTTGGTTGTTTGTTTTTTTTTTTTTCTGTTTAACTGCGGAGAGTGAGAGATAACGGAGTTGATAAACGGGGATAACAGAAGTTACAATAGTTTCGTTTACTTTTTAACATTAGAAGGACTTAAAAATAAATAAATAAATTTATCTAGGTATTGGGGCTCAAAACCCGTAAAAAGTAGCACTAATCAGTTTCTTTCTTTCTTTAATCATTATACACGATTTAAGTTAGATTTAATCATTTAACTTAGATGACTCGTGAACTCTATTACTCGTGAACTCTAGGTGGAGCACCCGTGTGACTACACGGATCGTTGATATGTCATTTATACAGATAAGTCGTATTGAACATGTTTAGAAGCATTAAAGAATAAACATTGTATATGTGCATTATATCATGTGAATGATCTGGAACATCGTCAATCCCATCACGAGATGTAAAACAGAAAGATAAGAATCAAAGTGACATAAACCCGAACCAAAGTATGGAATTTGCATCAACATTCTACATTATCATATCATTGACCATTAACCAGATTCGATCAAAACTCTGCCCAAACATACCTTGCATCCTCGTTTCCTTCTGTAAATCACAACACATTAAAGATTCAA
>JAOEHQ010020695.1:0-14583 GCA_025447715.1 Asclepias incarnata
TATAAAAAAAAAAAATAAAAAATAACAAAAATAATAATAATTTTATATAATTAATTTTTAAAATTAAAAAAAAAAAAAAAAAAAAAAAAAAAAACCGAAAACATTATAATTTTAGGCGTATATAATTTACCTACGATTTCTCCGTGTTTTAGTTTGGAACTAATATTTTTTAAAAATACTTGATATTCTATTGGCCAAAACCCATAACTTGACTCCTAATTATATGCAAAGATATCTATCCTACCATATTATTCAAAAAATATATATATGTATTTCGTATATATATCTTCTCGATAGTTTGTGAAACTTTAGAGTTTTTGATCGTTTCTTCCCCCCACAAATACATACATTCATCAAATTAGCACTTGCTTTATGTATGTCTAGATGTCCAAAAGAGTTCGAGAAACAGGAATTGGCATTGACCTTGGCACAACATACTCGTGCGTTGCCGCCTGGTTTGATCAGCACAATCGTGTCGAGATCATTCCTAATGAACAAGGTAACAAGATTACACCGTCGTGCGTTGCCTGGGACGGCACAAACGTCCTGGTTGGTGAGCCTGCAAAGAATCAAATTAGCAGGAACTCTGAAAACACGGTTTTTGGTGAGTTTGGTTTATTTACTTTCGTATTTTATGTACAAGATGAAAACCTGCCTTTATTTGCATACCCTTTTATTTAATGAACAACAATCTTATATCGTGTATTCGTGTGTGCTTGTTTTCAGATGTTAAACGTTTAATGGGGAGTAGATTCAGCGATAGTAGAGTGCAGGAGGACATTAAGTCATGGCCTTTTAAAGTAACTGAAGGGTGTGGCAAAAAACCAATGGTTGTATTTCGACATGATTCACAAGAAAAGAAATTTTCACCCGAAGAAATATCTTCTATGATTCTAAAGAATCTGAAAGAGGCTGCTGAAGCATACCTTGGAACAACAGTTACAGACGCGGTAATAACTGTTCCAGCATATTTTATTGACCAGCAACGACAGGCTACCAAGGATGCTGGTAAGCTGGCCGGCCTTAATGTCATGCGTTTGATTAGTGAGCCAACATCAGCAGCCATTGCGTATGGTCTAGATAAGAGTACGGACATAGATTTTCCCAAAGAGAAAACTGTTTTGATCTTTGATATGGGTGGGGGTACATTTGATGTGTCTCTTCTCAACATCAGCAAGAGCGGCGTCATTAGTGTTAAAGCGGTTGGAGGTGACACTCATTTGGGTGGCGAGGATTTTGACAAGGCGATGGTGAATTATTGTGTCCAAGTATTCAAGAAGAAAGAAAAGAAGGACGTGGGTAAGAATGCCAGAGCATTGATGAGGTTGAAAGTCGCTTGTGAGAAAGCAAAGAGGGATCTTTCGTCAACAACTCATACTATAATCGATATTGATTTCTTACACGAGGGAATTGATTTTTCAACAACATTCAGCAGGGCAAAATTTGAGGAGCTAACTGCTAATTACTTCAACATATGCATTAAGCATGTGGAGAATTGTTTGAGAGATGGAAATGTGCACAAGAAAGATGTTGATGATGTTGTTATTGTTGGTGGGTCAACACGGATACCCAAGGTACAACAAATGCTGATGGAATTCTTTGACGGGAAACCACTTTGCAGGAGCATTAATGCCGATGAAGCTGTAGCTTATGGCGCAGCAGTGTTGGCTGCAAACTTATTATCTAATGGGAACGAAAAGGTTCAGGATTTAGTACTCTTAGATGTGACTCCTCTATCTCTTGGCATCTGGGTTGAAGTAAACGATATACATGAAGATGACATGAGTGTCGTGATCCCTAGAAACACACCCATACCCACTACCAGGGAGCGTAATTATAATACAAAATATGACAATCAAGAAACAATGATGATCAAAGTATTTCAAGGAGAGAACGGCAAAACAAGAGAGAACATATTCCTGAACTCCTTCAGGCTTTATGGCATTCCAGCAGCCCACGCAGGTGAGCAGAAGATTAAAGTTTGTTTTAACTTAGACGCCGATGGTATTCTCATAGTTTCTGCAGAAGTGAAATCAAATGGTAGTAAGAATTGTATAAAAATCGATAAGACTGGAACTTTGTCCAACAGATGGTGAAAAGGATTAATATATGTTATACCAACACCAAACTTTGCTTGTTTCTTTATACTTGATTATATTTGGTCTTCGGTGTTTTGGTTATTTCACTAGGTGATTATATGAAACCCACAAAAGAGCGGTTTGCAACTAATAACAAGCTAAGAATGGAATTTCCAATTTGATAGAAAAACTGAAGCCATATTATATAGCTACCAAAAATTGAAGTTAACATATTATCCGAACAATTCCACTCTATGCACAACTAAAGAAGCGATGTATTGCTAGTTTCTAGCGATGGAGATTTGGATTGAGGAGGCGTAGAAGGGAGATGCCATCTTGTGTTCTCTTATCAACAACATTTTCCTTTTGACCTCTTTTTCCATGCTGCTGCAAGTTGAATACAGTCATTAACAAGAATATTGCAGCTTTGTACAAGTTGAATACAGCAATTATATGTATTTTACCTTTGGCATCTCGGTTACTTCATCAAAGTCTGAAACATTTATATTCCTCAGCATCAAAGATGAAGCAGGTCGTAGTCTCCTAAATAACCAAGAAAAATAAGCCTTACATTCACTTCAAATAACAAGCATAACAAACGCAACAAAAACAAAAATGCCATGCAGAAAGATATTAAAAATGTTATCAATTCGAATCCCACCACATCATATACATGGATGAATTAACGATTACATAGCAGGGGCAAAATGTCGCATTTAACTATTGTCAGGCGGGTTGGGTACCGATAATTCAATGAATTTTTTAATACAGATTCACTCAGATTGGGCTGACTGTACAACCACGCTTTTAGCTTTATTAATACATAAAATACGTAAGGTTGACAAATATGATTATGAAACTACATTTTTACAATAGTACACTAAACACTTTACAAAGCACTTTGTAGCTATAGTTTATGATCTGGAATAAAGATGACTTTCAACCAGACATGCTCAACAAATTTAACCAACTTCCTTTGCTGTTCATCTTATACCGATTTGACCCGTAAAAACCCCCTCCGACGTGCAAAAGTTGTCCACTTTTCTATTTTAGTTTTCCCGAAAAGAATTTTCACTTCACATTTTCTCAAAAAATGTGTTCCTGGAATTCAGTTGTTTATAGCGGTAAAATAGACATTAGACAATTTAAAAGTATAATAACTGCAGATTTTTAAAAATGTCTGGTCTTTGTCTGCTACTCTGCTGAGCTAATCCTTATGTTAATAAAGAAAGCCAATACCTTTTTGGTTTCACGGAACTCGATTGGCAAGGTTGAACACTTGGAGCCTCACAAAACTTACTGGCATTGGACTTTTGAGAACTGATAACATCATTAGGAAGGACCAATTGTTGATCTGGGACGTCCTATAACCATTAACACAATATTATAGATACTATATATTTAGCAATCAATGTGAAATTATAAAAGCTGAATAATAAAGGAAGCAAGAGTTGCCATATAGAGAATAGTGTGCTAAATACGATTAAATAATCATTATTGTTTAACAAGACAATATAGATTTCTATAAATAAAACGATTTGAGAGGGTTTAAGCATTAGAAAACACCCCAGAAGATTTTCAGCCAATTTTCTTTCTACCCAAGCCTTTAAAAGCTACCCTTCTATGACAAAACATCAAACCCAAATTTGACCCATTTGGAGGTAAGTGGGTTGGGACTTGAAACTGCCCACTCTGATGTGGACCAACACGGGCTTAAGACTGAGTTCCTTACAGTGGAATCTAATAATTGGATGTTCTGCTCACACTTTGATACATTCAGAACTGATGAAGATCTTGGGACATTCACCTGGAGACAAGAACATATCATAATAATGGGAAGAAATATGTTGCATTTCATATAATTAAAAACACACAGGGGTCATATGCCGAGCACGTATGTATAAACGTATGGCCTCTTCCCTTGCATTATATGAGTTGATGCAAAAATGTTGATAATAAACACATCCACTTTGTAAGGAAGTGCAGCTATTAACCAAGGAAAAATTCACTAGTGTGATCTACTGTCTACTCAGTATCTAAACCAAAAGAAAATGCAGGTATCCTACACTCCTACCACGGGATCCAATATACTTGTGTTCACAAAACACCTCGATTCCTTCATACATAATGAAAAGCAGATATAACAGAACTCACAGTAACTACCTAGAGATAAGTGGTAGTCATCTGGACCTATTTTTGAAAATTAATCACTTTGGATTATGTTTTACAACAGAAGGCCAAAATGAGTAAGCACTTAAGCTAAAAGAATTAAACTAGAATAAACAGGTCAAATGGATCAAACGAGTTGAAAGTCATCCAAATATATGCAGATGTAAACAACCTTCCAAACTGTTTTATTTAGAAGATTCGGATTATCATAATAATAATAATAATAATATACTTTGAAACTATTAGTTTCATAGGTATGTGCTTGTAGTCCCACTCCCATCATGGCACATTAAACTATATGTAAGTCTGAGAATTCAATACTATTATAGCCTCAAGGGTAAGAAACAGGGAGGCAGAAGGAGAAAAAAGACAGAATCATCAACAGTATTACCCCTTGTTCGTTCATTCAGATTTGGGGAATCGAAAAAAATCTTGAATATGTTTTCCAGGGTAAGCAGAAACAACATAAAAGCTGTTGCACAGCAAAACATTCACCATATATTAATTTAGACACCATTTGGGCATGAATTACATAATGACAACCAGGTTTTTCAGTTTAACGTCAGTCAAAAATCACAATCCCGGCAAATAAACAATGTAGCAATAGCCAACAAGGCATATAATAAATTTCAGGATAGTATAGGTCAAACTGACCTCTTTTTCTTCCTGTTCGGGTTGGTCTTCCACCAAAGACAAAGAGATTTCATCTCCAACTATGCAAGGTAACTCTGAATCTTGACCAGCCGGATCTAAAGTATCACAGCCTGTGATTTAAGAATAATTACAATCGTAAAGGTAGACATATATGCAAAACATGTGGAGCAGGTGATAGGTCAACACAGTCCATTTATAGGGAGCAAATAGGTCAAGCCAGTCGAGGTCATAGTCAACTGGCTATTTCAATAGTATTTTAATTTAAAACTTATTGTGCAGTACTCCCAAAACAAATAATCGTAGTAATCAGTGAATCAAAAAACTTTTAGGTCTGGTTTGAATCTCTAACCTGTTATTTCTCCATTGGCCTCTCTTTCTTCAACATCCCACAAAATCTTTTTATCGCATACAGAGCTTGGACTTGAAACATCAGCTATCTGATTAATATAAAAACAAAATTACTAATTTTGGTTGTCATGCAGAACCCTAAAATAAACATTTCTGCCTATAAAGTTACCTCATTACTCAGCTCATCAAACTTTTCAGGATCACTGGAAATTGATGCGACTTCAACCGAAATTACTCCCTGTTCAAAAGTAAAATAGCATCCAATCCAAGTTATTTTTATTTATATGTGCCAGATAATATATTTATATGTCACCACTAAGTTTTCATTGTGACTTTGTGTGAAATTACTAGAATAACATATGTTAATTGAATAATCGAATAACCCGGCCATCGATGTAATCTTCAAATTTCCAATGGTCATGTTCTTCTAAACTGACAGTGCTAAGCAGAAGTGGTATAATGGGAGGATCGAGTGTATGACAGAAGCAATAAGGCATAAAATAAACTACAAGATAGTATAGGCCAAACTGACCTCTTTTTCTTCCTGTTCTGGTTGGTCTTCCACCAAAGACAAAGAGATTTCATCTCCAACTACGCAAGGTAACTCTGAATCTTGACCAGCCGGATCTAAAGTATCACAGCCTGTGATTAAAGAATAATTACAATCTTAAAGGTAGACATATTAAACATGCAAAAGATGTGGATCAGATGATAACACAGTCCATTTAGAGGGAGCAAATAGGTCAAGCCAGTCAAGGTCATAGTCAACTGGCTATTTCAATAGTGATTTACTTTAAAACTTCTGGTGCAGTACTCCCAAAACAAATAATCAAAGTAATCAGTGAATCAATATACATTTAGGTCTGGTTTGAATCTCTAACCTGTTATTTCTCCATTGGCCTCTCTTTCTTCAACATCCCTCAAATTTTTTTTATCACATACAGAGCTTGGACTTGAAACATCAACTATCTGATCAATATAAAAACAAAATTCTTAATTTTGGTTGTCATGCAGAACCCTTAAATAACCATTTCTTGCTAAAAAGTTACCTCATTACTCTGCTCATCCAACTTTTCAGGATCACTGGAAATTGATGCGACTTCAACCGAACTTACTCCCTGATCAGAAGTAAAACAGCATCCAATCCATGTTATTTTTAATTATATGTGCCAGATTATATGTCACCACTACGTTGTCTTTGTGTGAAATTCAAATTACTACAATAACATATGTTACTTGAATAATCTAAAAACCCTGCCATCTATGTAATCTTCAAATTTCCCTTAAAGTCATGTTCTTCTAAACTGATAGTGCTAAGCAGAAGTGGTATAAAGGGAGGACCGAGTGTATCACAGAGTCGGATTGAAAGATCCGTTCCGTACAGAGTCAAAAAAGGATAGATTGACCCAAAAACATATTCTATAAAGTAACTCGTTAGATGTAAATTTCAAAACATCTTTGAATAAATAAACTAAAGGGTTATAAGCATTGAAAATACACTATGAAAAGCTTTCTACCCGAGCGACTCAATTGAGTCATTCTCCTTTTAAATGTTTAGCTAAACAATTGCAATTGACCCATTTGACCAGCCTGAGATGAAAACACTGTCCAAATCAATTTAAGTAAACAGGTTGAAGTGCCACCGCTATGCTATAACAATCATAGTTATCTGGGTTAACTTATTGGAAAGCATACTAATAAAGTAACCCAAAATAAAGAGAATGTTTGGATATAATTTCATTGAAAGCATAAAGAAACTATGAGCTGCCACGAAACTAAGTATAAATGATGGGCCCTTAGGAAGTCTAGGAGAGACAAACATGATGAAACAAAGAATGCCAGCATCTATGTATTACGGGACAAACATGATAATAAAGATTTCTATAAATAAAAAGACTTGGGTGGTTTTAAGCATCAAAAAACAGGAGATTTTCAGCCAGTTTTCTTTCTAACCAAGCCTTTAAAAGCTACCCATTTATACATAAAATCCAACCCAAATTTGACCCATTTTTAGGTAAGTGGGTTGAGACTTGAACCTGCCTACTCTGTTGTAAACCAACACAGGCTTGAGACTGAGTTCCTTACAGTGGAATCTAATAAATGGATTTTCTGCTCGCACTTTGATCCGTCCAGATTTGATGAAGATCTTGGGATATTCACCTGGAAACGAGAACGTATCATAATAATAGGAAAAAATATGTTACATTCGATCTCATATAACTAAAAACACACAGGGATCATATTCCAAGCATGTATGTATACATGCATATGGTCTCTTCCATTGCATTATATGAGTTGGTGCAAAAATCTTTAAAATAAACACATGCACTTTGTAAGGAAGTGCTGCTATTAATTAAGGAAAATTTCACAAGTGTGATCTACTCTCTACTCGGTATCTAAACCAAAAGAAAATGGAGGTGTCCTACTCCTACCACGGGATCCAATATACTTGTGTTAACAAAAAGCCTTGATTCCTTCATACATAATGGAAATCAGACGTAACAAAACTCATAATAACTCCCTAGATATAAGTGGTAGTCATTTGGAACTCATTTTGAAAAATTAATCGCTTTGGATTATGTTTTACAATGAAGGGGCCAAAATGAGCAAGCACTTAAGCTGAAAGAATTAAACTAGAATAAACAGGTCATATGGATCAAACGAGTTGAAAGTCATCCAAACATATGCAGATGTAAACAACCTTCTAAACAGTTGAATTTCAAAGCTTCGGGTTATCATAATAATAATATACTCTGAAACAGTTATTTTATAAATATGTGTTTGTAATCCCATCACTGGACATTAAACTATATGTAAGTCTGGGAATTCAATACTATTATAGCCTCAGGGGAAAGGAAGAGGGCAGGCAGAGGGAGAAAAAAGACGGAATCATCAACAGTATTACCCCTTGTTCATTCAATCAGATTTTATTTTTGGGAATCGAAGAAAGTGTTGAAAAAGGGTCAGCAGAAGCGAAATAAAAGCTGTTGCACAGCAAAACATTCACCATATATTAATTTAGACACCATTTGTGCATGAATTACGTAATGACAACCAGATTTTTCAGTTTAACGTCAGTCAAGAATCACAATCCCAGCAAATAAACAATGAAGCAATAAGGCATATAATAAACTTCAGGATATTATAGGTCAAACTGACCTCTTTTTCTTCCTGTTCTGGTTGGTCTTCCACCAAAGACAAAGAGATTTCCTCTCCAACTATGCAAGGTAACTCTGAATCTTGACCAACCGGATCTAAAGTATCACAGCCTGTGATAAAAGAATAATTACAATCTTAAAGGTAGACATAAAACATGCAAAGCATGTGGACAAGGTGATAGGTCAACACAGGGCATTTACAGGGAGCAAATAGGTCAAGCCAGTCGAGGTCATAGTCAACTGGCTATTTGAATAGTATTTTAATTTAAAACTTCTTGTGCAGTACTCCCAAAACAAATAATCAAAGTAATCAGTGAATCAAAAAACTTTTAGGTCTGGTTTGAATCTCTAACCTGTTATTTCTCCATTGGCCTCTCTTTCTTCAACATCCCTCAAAATCTTTTTATCACATACAGAGCTTGGACTTGAAACATCAACTATCTGATGAATATAAAAACAAAATTTTTAATTTTGGTTGTCATGCAGAACCCTAAAATAAACATTTCTGGCTATAAAGTTACCTCATTACTCAGCTCATCAAACTTTTCAGTATCACTGGAAATTGATGCGACTTCAACCGAAATTACTCCCTGTTCAAAAGTGTAATAGCATCCAATCCAAGTTATTTTTATTTATATGTGCCAGATTATATATTTATATGTCACCACTACGGCACTACGTTGTCTTTGTGTGAAATTACTAGAATAACATAAGTTAATTGAATAATCTAGTAACCCGGCCATCTATGTAATCTTTACATTTCCAATGGTCATGTACTTCTTAACAGTGCTAAGCAGAAGTGGTATTGTTACAGATCGAAACCATTGCAAGGTATGGGACTTGTCCCACATCGGTTGTATGGGAAACCAATGTGGATACCAAATGGGCTCTCTCACCCATCAAACTAGTCTTTTGGGTTGTGTTCTCCCATTTGGTATGTAACAATGGTATCAGAGCCAAGTCAGAGTGGTGGCCCACGGAGTGGTGGCCTGGATGGAGCCAGCCGTGACCAACTAGGACGTCGGTCTCTAAAGGGGGACGATTGTTACGGATCGAAACCATTGCAAGGTATGGGACTTGTCCCACATCGATTGTATGGAAAACCAATTTGGGGTTTATATACCAAATGGGCTCTCTTGCCCATCAGAAGTGTATCACAGAAGCAATAAGGCATATAATAAATTTCAGAATAGTATAGGTCAAACTGACCTCTTTTTCTTCCTGTTCTGGTTGGTCTTCCACCAACGACAAAGAGATTTCATCACCAACTATGCAAGGTAACTCTGAATCTTGACCAGCCGGATCTAAAGTATCACAGCCTGTGATTAAAGAATAATTACAATATTAAAGGTAGACATGTAAAACATGCAAAACATGTGGATCAGGTGATAACACAGGCCATTTAGAGGGAGCAAATAGGTCAAGCCAGTCGAGGTCATAATCAACTGGCTATTTCAATAGTATTTTAGTTTAAAACTTCTTATGCAGTACTCCCAAAACAAATAATCAAAGTAATCAGTGAATCAATAAACATTTAGGTCTGGTTTGAATCTCTAACCTGTAACTTCTCCAACATCTCTCAATATTTGTTTATCACATACAGAGCTTGGACTTGAAACATCAACTATCTGATCAATATATAAACAAAATTATTAATTTTGGTTGTCATGCAGACCCCTTAAATAACCATTTCTAGCTATAAAGTTACCTCATTACTCTGCTCATCCAACTTTTCAGGATCACTGGAAATTGATACGACTTCAACCGAACTTACTCCCTGATCAAAAGTAAAATAGCATCCAATCCATGTTATTTTTTATTATATGTGCCAGATTATATATCACCAATACGTTGTCTTTGTGTGAAATTACTAGAATAACATATGTTACTTGAATAATCTAATAACCCGGCCATCTATGTAATCTTCAAATTTCCCTTAAGGTCATGTTCTTCTAAACTGACAGTGCTAAGTAGAAGTGGTATAATGGGAGGACCGAGTGTATCACAGAGTCGGATTGAAAGACTCGTTCCGTACAGAGTAAAAAAAGGCTAGATTGACCCACAAATATATTCTATTAAGTAACTCATTACATATGAATTTCAAAACAACATCTTTGAATAAATAAACAAAAAGAGGTTATACGCAAAGAAAATACACTTTGAAAAGCTTTCAACCCGAACAACTCAATTGAGTCATTCTCCTTTTAGATGTTTAGCTAAGCAATAGCAATTGACCCATTTGACCAGCCTGAGATGAAAACACTGCCTAAATCAATTTAAGTAAACGGTTTGAAGTTGCCACCTCTATGCTATAACAATCATAGTTATCTGGGTTAACTTATTGGAAAGCATACTAATGAAGTAACCCGAAATAAAGAGAATGTTTGGATATAATTTCATTGAAAGCATAAAGAAACTATGAGCTGCCACGAAACTAAGTATAAATGATGGGCCCTTAGGAAGTCTGGGAGAGACAAACATGATGAAATAAAGAATGCCAGCATTTATGAATTACGAGACTATTAGATTATTATATCTCCTTACAGTGTCATCCAATACATCATGCTTCTCTAAACACTCTGCTTCACTTGGATTTGAAGATGAAACTTGTGCAGTTGACTGAAATCAAAGTGAATAACAAATAAAATAAACTGCCATTTTATAAGGCAAAGTAATATTCTGAAATAAAAACATTTAGGTTTAAACTAGCATGTTCTTCGCCAGCTTTCCATTCATCTACCTTCACAACTGAAGAAATGTTTTCTCCGAGTACAAGTAACTCCGAATCACAAACAGCCGACTCTATATTATCACAGCCTACAATTTATAAAAACAAAAACCTTAAAATGATATGCATAAAGATACTATACAGCATTACAACACAGCAAAAGTATGAAACCATGATAACAAAAAAGCGATGGGAGATGACACTGGACTAGCATGTATCTTTTATTTGTTCTTGAGATATATGTAATCAAATGCATATAGAAGAATATATAGTGTTAAGCATCCATCATCAATGATTTGAACTGGACTTATTTATAAAAGTAAGCACACATCTTTTTTGCAGTTCCGTTGAAAGAAATGATGGGCATGGAAAGTAAACATTTTCTGTGACCACTTCAATAAAACTCAATCCATGTTCCAAAAATTACTAATTACGTCAAAAAATTTACTATTCTTTAACGAGTTCAACACTTGCTAAAGAATCGCTTTCAGTTAGGCAGCAGTAGAAGTTGGTTTCAATCGCTTTCAGTTAAATGTGTGTATATTTTTTGTTTTTCCTTAGGCTAGAAGCTCTTTGTGACCTGATGTTTTTGATTAGCAACTAATTGCTAAATCAATTGCTTTAATCATCTTTACTAATTATATTATCCAATATATATTCTAGTTAACAGAATCAACGTAACCCATATGAAACCAGTAATCACCAACAAGGCAACAACAAACAGATAAGGTCTGGTTAGATCTCTAACCTGTTAATTGTCCAGTGGTCTCTCTTTTTTCAACTTCCGTAAATTCTTGTTTACCAACCACAACACTTGGACTCGAAGTAGAAGCATCCACTTTCTGCTCAATATAATGGCAACTTCATCAATTTTGATACTCTTATCCAGTAATGAAACCGTACGGCTAAAATATACCTCATTTCTCTGTACTTCAAACTTTTCAAGATCACTGGATATTGATACGACCTCAACAGAGCTTAATTCCTGATCAATATTAACCTGAATTGGTACTTTTCTGTTATGCTAGGAACTCTAAAATAGGATATAACTTCACATGAAGTAGCATTACATTATGAAGTAATCTGAAGGCTTGAGTATAGAGAATGTCCATTATTGATAATTTCATAGAGAGCAAAATAACATTATGATGTAACCCAAAATAAACAAAGTATAACTTATGTTCCCTGACTTCCCTCAATAATAGACAAATATAGAGTGATAAAATATGTTAATGCGAATTCAGCAGAGTTTGTACACTGATAATTATGATAATATTCATCACCTTACACAAGAACTCGTTATACAAACTACCGGTACCAAAATGTGTGGAGAGGTCTGGCTTGAATATCGTGTCAGCAGGTAACTTTCATTGCAGGTCAGTTTGGGGTAATCCAAAAGACTATTTGTCTGATATTATAGATTAACAAGTACTCATTACGTAAAACAAATTTATAAAAACCAAATTAATATGTTTTCCGTGTAAAGCCCTTTAAGTGGTTGTAATAATATAAAAAACACTTTACGTGACCTTTGACCCATTTCATTTTGAAATAAGGCTTTTTTATTTAGCCCATTTGAACCGCTAGAAATCACACATAACCCAAAAAATTTTCATTCATAAGTAAATTGGTAGAAACTTCCATCTATAAAATAACCATAAGCTACAAAGATGTTTCTGCCTTACATTGATGCTAGATACCAGCCTCGTGTCCACATGTCCTTCACAACTATTTGAGCAGGATACTTGTGTATCAACCTGAAAGCAAAGTGAAACACAATAAGTTAATGTGGACTCTTTAGCTAACATTAAAGTCTGAATTTATATACAATTACACTTCAGTAGACACTCATACTTAGTTACTAATGCAGCTCCTAACTACACTAGCGTCGAGTGTAATACTCAGACTTCTTAGCCAACTTAAACATGATTGCCTATTAAGAAATTACCACACTTGAACCTAAACAAATGTATAACAAGAAAATGTGAAGTAAATTATGTAGGTGTCAGTTCTAGTGCCACTTAGCTGATGAAATGACAAGTTACAGACCTCATGAACATCAACTGACTGATGCCTCTGCAACTCAAGTAAACAGCTTGTTGATGGAGCTTCAACTTCGTTTTCTTTAGGCACAACTTCCTTCCCGCATGAGCAGGAAGCTTTAGCTAGATTCAGTTTAATTTCCAGTGCAGTGCATTTTTCTTTTTCAATAGTTAGGCTACGTCTTAGAGAATCAACTTCATGTTCGCTAGCCTATTGGGGAGAGACCGAGAGACAGTGGTAGTCAGATATTTAAAATATCACTAACATATAAAGTACAGAGCAAAGTAAATGAGAATACCATACATAAACTTTATCATTTCAAGTAAAAAAAGATGATAAAAGCCTACAAAGAATTTTAATGGCTCACCAAAAACTTACCTGTAGTTTCTGTTTACATTGTTTCAAAACATTCCACATTGCAATAGAGATATTTAAAAAAATGTTGTTCTTTTTTGGCCTCTTCAGTGAACTGGTTATATTCTCCTTACATAAGTTGTTCTCTTCTAATTCTAAGTCAATACTAACAGGATCTGGCAAAAAAGAGAAAAAAATAACATAAGATAAAGAAGCATAAAAGTAATGATGACAAGAAAAAAGCATAAATTGCATCTAATTTTTGAGTAACCTTCTTTATGAGGCTCACAATGATCGCCACATTTCACCTCGTCATCCTGAAAATGAAAGTTATCAATGATAAGTCAAAGGGTCAGCACTGTTCAATTACGAAAGTAGTAATTAAAGACCCAAGATGTAACAATTGAGGCATTATATAACATAAAAAGAAAGAAAGATACCGTAGAAACTTCAATACTAGTAAGCTTCATGCGCTTAACCTGCTCTGCTTTCAATAATGCTTGAGTCCTTTTCTTATTGCCCAATGTATTAGCAGGCTGTTCTTCCACATTCTCAAACCTAAAGCAAGAACATACGATTTGAGATAATTGAAATTTCATTTCAAGTCTTCAAAATGATAAAGATATACACAAGATGTTTCTTACTTGATATTCATAAATGGTGCAGCCTGTCTCAGCAGATAAGATGTGTCACACCCCCAAAAATCAAGGGCGAGACGTTCATGAAATCATAACACAGGATATAATGAACGACCACTAAACGTGTCGTTTTCGAAATATATTTAGAAATATCATGGTTTTGACAAACTTAATAATACAATCCTTGAAATAAAACCTTGTTCTTGAAAACATTAGATATTTATTAAACAACATAATAGAGATAAAAACTTTAGCAAATTGATAAGTCTATTCCTAAAGTTTGGGAGGATAGGACAAGTCTTTTGTATGCAACAGTGAGCTTTCCAAGTCATCGCGAATCGTCTAATTACCTGAAATACATGCTAAAGGGTGTCAACATAAAGTTGGTGAGTTCCATAGGTTTTTATATAAAA
>JAOEHQ010020706.1:0-14583 GCA_025447715.1 Asclepias incarnata
GGGGTATATTAGGTAAATCAAAGGCTGAATTGTTGAAAATGGGGGAGGGGTATTTGTTTTATTAGGTAGTAGAGATATATTAAATAAATAAAAGACACACTAATAACCATGTTTATAAATGTTGTAGATATACCAAAACACACACATTACATCAGCCATTAGGTGTATTTAATGAGGTGGACGTCCTAAAGCATTGACACATACCCTTTTTCTTATGTCATGCTCCAAGCTCCTCTAGTAGAAGAGAGAGATGTTAGGTTGTAGGTTTTAGTTAAGGGTTTAGTTGCAATTGTAATCCGTTCGTATGGGGTCTGAGGTAGAACTCACCTCAGATCGCCAAGATGTATACTCATTTGGTATTGTAATCGTGATGATTATTGAAATATGTTATGAGTATTGATGCATCTATTTATCTCTTGTCTTCGTTTATGTTCTTGATTGATTCGTGTATTCATCTTGTAATCATGTAAAACGGATTCCTGGAGGATTCCGCACTCCATGGTTTCTGCAGATATGATATTCGGTCCAGAAAACGTACTTATAAGAATGGTCCATCAATTTGCTAAAAGTCATGGATTTTCAAACTATGTTTTAATTACTTAAAAACTAATAAAAAATTAAGAAAAGAAAATAAAAATTAAGAATTGACCTTTCTTTTGGAAGTTACTGGCCGCTCTATTGACCAAGTGGGTTCATGTGAACATAAAATAAGACGTGATAGTTGTTGAAAGAAAAAAAAGTAAGACGTGACACAACAATATAGATTTGGTCAAAGTCAAACCCCCGGGTCGTGTATCTCTCAAAATTCATCGAATCACATTATTTTTCTTAATTTATGAATATTGCACACAATTTATCAATATACTAGTCTTAATACCCGTACGATATACGGATTAATTATATATATTCTACAATTACTTTTTTTATTGAAAAACTAAAATTTAAACATAATTTATTACTCACCACATGTTTGCCATGACAGGATGCATTCGAGTATGTATACATGCATGTTGTAATTATTGGTGAATATTATGTGATCGCACTAATTAATTTGATATAGTCATAGTATGATTGCATGTTTGATTCAATAGTTTGCATGATATAGATTACGAAACCTTATATAACGAGGAAGTTATGAACATTAATTGGATGACTGATGAGAAACATAATGTCAAAGTTTCCTGCAAAAAAATTGGATTTTTTTAAAAATACCAATAGATATAGAGATCCATAAATCCAATCCAATAACAAGAAATAAAAAAGTAATACGAGTAGTATCTAATCCATACCACGCACCATATGGCCTATGAGGTCTCTTCCTATCATGTCATCATCTTCCTCTCATCTTTACTGTTACATTAGCTTTCTTTCTCCAAGACACACACAAGAACACCCCCTCCCTGTCATACCATCATCCTTACCTTATCCTCAATTAAAAACTATTAAATCATACACACATACACTTGTTTAGGCCCCACAAATCTCATCCAAGCCGTTCGTTTATTCGCCGAGTGAAGACATGCCGAAGAGCATGCCGAGCTCCTGCCAACGAAGATGAGCACGCCGACCTTTGGATGAGAGCACGCCGACTCCATAGGGAGCGACATCAAAATAATACTATAGTGGTTATAGTTTACATATATTGCTATTTCCATCACAAGAGACGAAAACATGTACAAATAATATTGCATACCGTACAACTGTTTATGCGTGAAAGTGGTGGAAATAGCTTTGAGGATGGTGGAAATAGACAACCTCTTTTCAACTTTTTATTTTGATGTGCGATGGATATGGGGGGAGCTAGAGACACAATGCAAATTTTCTATAGACACCCAACCCCCAGAAGGGGCGAAATTCGCCTCTTCTGCCTATAAAAATTCGCTCCTTTTGTCTTTGTCACATAATTCATTTTTTTTTAAAATTATTAATATTTTAATTTTATACCCCAAAACCGAAAAAAATTGTGATATTTTTGGTCACCAAAAATATTACAAATTTTTTCGATCTCTGATTGCGACGAAATTTATATCGAAATGTAGATAAAAATAAATCATCTACTACAGTATATTTAAATTTTCCTAAAAGTTTATATATAATAAGTTATGAGGATATAACGCAAATTTCAAATAACTAATTAATATATTAAAATATTATTAACTTTTAAATTTTAAATTTTATCAGAAGGGACGAAATTCGCCCCTTCTGTCCTAAAAAATTCGCCCCTTCTGAGGGGTGTATATAGGAAGAAAAAAATGGTGCCTATAGCACGCCCCTTTTAGACTGATATATGACTTTAAAAAAAAAAAAAAAATTAGTAAGAAGATGATTTAAGAAAAAAATAATTTGATACAACAATAGACTGAAACTGTGATCGTTTCCAATTTTTTTTTTCCTAGCCATCTTCAAGATGTTTATGTTAAGGGCCAAGGGCGGATGTAGGCTTTGAACAACGGGGGTAATGCCCTCTATGATTGGTCAAGTAATAACGGTGGTATAGTGCAATTCGTTACAAAATTTTAAACCATTAATGATGATGCCCTCATTTCAATATGGTGTTCCCCTGGCTGAGTGGCTGATCCCTTTCCAAGCTCCAAAAATTAATTTGTATAGTCTTAAAAATCCATAGCCCATAAAAATATTAAATGTTCGACAATTTGAATTTTAAAGTGAACGAACCTAGTTATATTATTGGCATATAACAACGGATTTGTCATTCTTTTATTTATTAAAATGTTGGATTAGATATTAGATTCAAGTTGATTTTATAATTTTTGTTTTTTGTAAAAAATACATCGAACTTTCTACTTGGTGAATATGAATTTGCATTTGCTATTATAGTATATTCTTTTTTTCTTTTGTTGATGTTGTGCCTAAGTTTTGTAACTTATTTCTTGTGGTAGAAGAAAATTTAGTACTAATTAGTATTTAATGTCGTTTCGTTGTTGATGACATTACTTTTTTTTTGAACTTATGTTGATGACATTACATAATTGATCTTTGTGTATTACATAGTATATTTTATGTCTTGTTTTCTAGAGTCGTTGCAGTTGTTATTTTGTTGCAAGTCGTCTTTGTTTTATCGTCGTTATAGTGTCTTTGTTGTTTGGTTACAATTTTGCCGGTTCATTGCAATAGACTTAAAGCTTAAATCTTAAGGATTTATGGTAATTATATCTGTGCCCCCTTTAATATGAATTCCTAGATCCGCTACTGTTAGAGGATTTCAACCCAAGATACCTCTTATAAGTAAATCAAGATATTTGACCACTAGATCATGTTGATGTTGGTTTCATGGAAAACTTAAAACCAAAAAACACCCAGGGTGTGTTTGGTTGGAGAAAACACTCATTGTTTTCCATTTTTGTTTTTCAAGAAAAGATGTAAAACAAAAAACACGTTCAAATCATAGTTTTTCAAGAAAATAGAAAACAATGTTTTCTATTTTTCAATGAAAAACTTGAAAACATCTTTTTATTGTTTTTCATTTTTCATTTCCATTTTCTATCTCTCCTACCACATCTCTAACATGTATTCTAGTTTTCTAAAATGGAAAATGAAAATAACATTTTTTAATTTGAACGCGTTTTTAAAATTTTTATTTGTTTTCTAGAAATAGAAAACCCTTCCATTTTCTAAAAAATTAAAAATGAATAACTAAAAAACATTTTGTTTTCTTTTAATAAAAACTTCAAAATGTGATCACTCAAATTCAGCAGTCAAATTCACAACTTCTAAAATGGAAGATTTTCTAAGAAGAACAATAATCAATGAATATTACGCCTTGTTGTAAGAGGAAAGAATACTAACACTTGGATGCTACACGTTTTGCAGATAACAGAAAACCTTTATGCATAATATATGATGCTTATTAACTTTTTCATCATTTTATAGATCATTTAAATTCAATTGTACCAAAATACAAGTACAAATTTATTATTATTAAACATGAATGTTATACTATACAATCAAACTATGAAATGTAATTAACAACTTTGATGTTACATAATTTCGTTACAATACAAGGACTCAAATGATAGGTTCAGAACATGGCATTTCCCTAACCACAACTTCACCTTAATCACTTTTTGGTCTAAATTCCTTGTAGTTGCGGATGAACTTATTCTAAACGGGCCCAACTCCATCGACAAGCCCAACCCCATATGGACCAACAAACTCCCGACCCTAGACTATGCCATCATCTCAGATGGACAAACTTAACCTATACGAAAACAATATCAAGATAGGTTGTGTTTTTTGCCTTGAACCCAACATCATTTATTACAACATAACATTTGCCATGAGAAGGTCCTTTCGGTCATCTCTAAGGTACATCAAGGATTGCACAGAGTGTAAGCATTTAACAAAACATTGAATGATTTCGCCCTCACATTTTGAGAACAGGACATGGAATAACGGAGGGGATTGCAATAGAGTGAAGCCATTGAGAATTCATTATGAAATCAAAGAGACTTTTATAAGGAAATAAGTGATTCAAAATGAGGATGCTTTTGGGGAAGAATAACAAGAGGTTTAAAGTGTTGGACATAACAATGGCTATGGCAATGAGAGCAGATGGGGATCCTAGAAGCCATTGGGGTGCTAGATGGATGAAAGGGTACAGTGATTGTGTTCAATTGTCTTTACCTGGTCCAATTGATGTTTAGAATGATTTCTTGATGGCCTATCTCACTTATTAGAATTACCAAGTAAAAGAAAAAATATGAAGGAAGAAGGGTCGTGTACTCATGTTTCATAACATTTTCATCTTGTGTGTTGAAAAAATTAGTAAATTATATATGCGTGTTAGGAGGTTTCTGGATGCGCCGCACTGTTGACAGATTTTTATTTTTTGTTCTTGCAATGTCTAAGACTTGGAATAATAAGTCTTTGAGGCTAAGATCCACATCCAAAACTGATTTTGAAAGTATACGTATATGTTCATTTTAATTGTCCTAGTTATAAACACAGGTATATTGTTAAGCATGACCCTTGCCTGATACAACCTTTTTTGTGAAAAATAATCATGGGTTAACCATACACGAAACCAGAACCATGATTTGTGAAAAAAATCATGGGTTAACCATACAGGAAACCAGAACCATGATGCCCCTTCTATTCCGTTAACCGTAAGTTGAATTTATGTGATGGGTGTTATATCTTTGGATCATAATGTTGTAATGACTAAGTTTCTCATGCAACACAATGGCTCATTAAGTACCAAACATACGTACAGTTCATTTATACCATTGTTATTCACTGCATGTTCTTCCGTATGTGAATCTCACAATTATTTCTCTCCACATCAAGTAAACATGCCCATAATCAGTAAGGAAATAACCATCTTTCTTTCTGTACTTTCCATCTTCATTTCTCTCCCACGTCAGGTAAGCAACATCAGTAAGGAAATAACTACCATTCAATGGCTAACTTAAGCACAAAAAAATGACATCTTATTTGTACCATCTTTATGTTTTATTTTCTTACGTTTATAATGTTCAAGGTCTCGCTTTCCATTCTTTTCCAATCATACAAAAACAACCCGTTATAGTCCCAATCTATTCTCACATCATATAAACTGCGCCCATAAGAACAATATTATATACCTTACAACGGAGAAATTCAAGTAGAATCATAAACGAGTAATGGAAGTAACTTAATATGAACACAAGTGCTATGCTATCTAGAACAAACATATAATGATAAAAGCACTCCATCATTTCATAGATGCTTTCAAGCATGAAACATCTATTGGGTATTTACATATGCTGCAAAAGTGATTATGAGTATAACTTTTTAAGTTAACATGACCAAGATTACTAGAGTTCGAGAAGCAGGCCATAAGGTACCTGATTGACCAAAGCTATCATCTATCTGATTATGATTCTTAAATCCACGATAATCACGACAAATAAAAGTACATCCAAACACCCCTATCATCAAGAAACCCCATTAGTCATTAGATTATCTCACTACTTACAATTCTGATCAAGTTTGGTGTATAATCTTTTGCTAACTATCCCGGACTTAAACTAGCTAAATACCAGATGTTGAGTATGATTCTAAAAGTTACATTAACACTTCGAAAACACACATCAAACACTCCCTATTTTTACAGCAATGCCCTAAAGTCCATCTGTTTTCTAACTACTTCAACCTTAAGCAACTTCGGAATGCCAACATGCGATAATCTTTGCTAGTGCCACATGTTCACCATAGTATCATAACAAGTTTAGCCTACTTAGTTCATACAAAGCCTTACAATGACAATCATGAAACAAGAAACAACAATTCATAAACACAACCTTATAGCAGGTCATTATATTATACGAAAACAATAACCAATGCTATTCTACAATAAGTTTTTTACAACATTGCAAGACCACATGAAATTCAAAAGAGTAATAATATTAATGAACACAAACACAAACACTAACATAAAGTAACATATATCTTGAAAAAACTCACCCCTCAAGATTCAACCGAGTTACCAAGAACGAAAGAAAAGAGTTCACGAACCGGTGAGTACTCAACCAATCCAATATCCATTGCATAGCCATTAACCGGTAACTTCAAGTCCCTCAAAACCGTAAACGCTTCAGCCATTCTATTCTTCGGCACTTCCTCAGCAACAGGACAATAAGGTATCCACGAATCCGGCCGATACTCTTCACCAATCTCAATCCCTTCTCTTTTCATTGCATCACACAATTGAAAATGAAACTGAAGTAAAGGCAAAGTAGGTGTTGGGGCAAGAAACAACACATTATTATCATTAGGAAGGCTTCCAATTGAACCAAAGGATAAAGGCAAAGGATCTTGCTTTGAAGCAAACCCTTTAACAATATTTTCAAGCTTTGATGGATCGATAAACGGGCTTGAAAACAGAGTAATATGAGGTCTAGATTCAATTTCTATAAGATGAGTACTAATTTGGCGCCTAGCTACAACATTCCATGCCTTCAAAACTTGGTTTTCAAGGGCTGGATCAAAGTAAAGCTCAATTGCATATCCTTCAGACATTGCCTTACAAAAATATTACAAATTCCGCAAAAAAATACCAAAATAAAAATAGGGCTTCAAAATTCAAGATTTATTAAACAATAATTAAGACCCTAATCAGTAATCAACAAGATAATTGATTATAATAATCAAAATTATGAAAAAGCTTACTTTTTGGATAATCTGTGATTAGGGTTTCTAAAGAAAATCTTAATGATTGAATTTTGAACACAAAGATTCAAAATTGGGAGATACCCAGATAAGATTTGAGGGGAAAAAGTGAAAAAGATGGAATTTTGACTAGGGTTTTTGTTGAATTGGGTTACAAAGATCGAAGGGGCGACAGGATTGGGAGTTTGGCGTTGATATTTGATAGACTCTTGATGCAAGGGTATGAGAAAGGTTAAATGCGAGTTTCATTAATGGTCCCTTTGATGTTAGACTACCAGGAGCAGGGCTTCGAACTTACCATCATTCGACATATGGTGTCTAGGGGCATTCCTTCACTTTTTTTTTTGGAGTAAGGCTTTCTTGGAACGCCTCTTTAGGGACCCATCATTTATTTTATTTTATACCCTTAATTAAATAAAACTTTAATATATTAATAATATAAAATAATAAAAAACTTTAAAGGTTGAATGGGACAAAAAATTTTGGTAGATAATAGTTATGTTGCAGGCAAAAAATGGGGGGACCCACTAAGACTATCAAGCGTTCCATATACAACGGGGAATTTTTTTTGGTGGAGAACGCCTGTTGGATTCCTGTAGCTGGCATGGTGGTGGCGTTATGGTGGCGTTCTCAATGCTTTTTGGACGTGCCTTCACCTCGCCACGCCTTGCTCCTGATAGTCTTAGTTAAATTATTCTTTTGATCCTCTGGCCGTTTCCTATTTATAAGTGACACTATTTAATATTTATAGCCAATGAGGCTTAAATCAACTAACAATTACTTGGAGACTAGTGTGGAGACATGAAAGATTTTTACCCACCGACCGAGATTCAAAACCTGACTGGGTCTTGTAAGGTTTTTTTCATATAGATTAATTATGTATAAGTTTACTCCATTTACAAAAAAAGTAACGCTATTTATAATTATAATTGACACCAGGCCTCTACCAAGATTGACACATCATCATTCATAATAGTTGTGTTAGCTCAACGCCATATCATCACTTTTAACCGACATACCCCAGCCAACAGTGACACTTCACTTTGTGTGTCACTTTATTTATTTATTTATTTATTTTATAATTAAACACAATATTGTATTTGAGAGTTTTAAAAGAGAAAATAAGAAGAGCGAACCGAGTGAGACGGTATAACAAACACTTTTTTTTGGCGGGTCCGCGCTAGAGAGCCCTTTGCAGAATAGATCCTTAATTTAAACCCTCGATACCAGATACAAATATGTCTAGGATATGACTTGAACCTGAGACCTCTTGTGAGAAAACAGACTTCCTTACCACTAAACCATTTGATGATAGTTGTATAACAAACACTTATGTCCTTTATTATAAGGATTGATAACATGTTTATGTGAAAATCATAGCCCGTTGAATATTATTTCCATAGTTGTTTGGTATCAAAAATTGTAACTACAGGTTTATAAAATATTTAATTATAGTATAATTGATGACCGATTTTAAATTAAAAAATGCCGTTATATTCCCTAAATAAATTTTAGAAAATATAATGATTTAAAATTTAAAACAACAACAATCAATTCAAAATCCATTTAAATTAAAATTTTAAACCCTTTATAATTACAATGATTGAAACAACCTAATTATTGTTATTGAAACTACCTAATTACACTTATTGAAATAGTATATGATTTAAAAGAGGGACAATGGGTAAAGTGATGGGTTTGTATAAATTGAAGCCTTGGTAATAGGATTGTATTCATATGGTAAAATGATAATTTTCGTCATAGGAAATGATAAAGTGATAAGGGTATATGAATTAACTGTGGTGGTTTCAAAGGGGCTAAATTGTTGGTATAATATATGCATGCAATTTTTCAGTACAAAGAACGGGTAGGCGATTTCAATTGGCAGCCATAACGTCATTATTAATGGACATTTGATCCTAGTTATTCATTGGATTTAAAAAATATATATTTTTATTTTATATTATATGAAGTAGGAGGACTAAAAATGTGTTTGACCAAAACTTGGGTCAAGATGATGTCAGCAAAATAATCTAAGGGTGAAAAAGCAAGGATTGAAATTCAATAAAAAGTCTAGATTTCTTCATTTAAGAATTAAAGGTTTTGTTTTATTAGAGATTAGAGATATATACACGTCTTTGGATCAAAGATTTTTAGTTTAAAAGGTTCTTCATACAGTCCTAATGATCCATGGATCATCTTCCTCACCAAGTTTTCGACCTTCACTTTAATTTCTTTCAACTTTGCTCTTTTAACTTTGGTCTCATTTTTACTTATTGTGATTTCCTAGTTTAAGCACTTCAATTAGGAAACTAATAATTTGACAATATGAAACATGATTCCTGTTTCTCTAATGGGAAATGTGGACGTTACAGACCTCCTGTATGATCATTTACAAGGGTACCATTACCATTGAAGCTAAGTGCTTGGTTGTTAAATTATAAATGATGATAAGTAACGAGGAGCTTCATTTTGTTCACTCTACACATCCTCATTCTTGTAGTATTGCAACAATGGAGATCTTGATGTCGAGGATGCGTACGAGTTTACAACATCGTCTTTCATTGTATCTTCTTTCGCTTTTCCCCACATCACCATATAAAACCCAATTGATAAGATCGTTGCGCCAACCACACTGCATAAACTTATACTTCAATACGATTTTTTAGAAGACCCAAAAACACGGTATATATGTTTCATGGTGAAATTGGCCAAGGGGTCACATTACCTTCCAAAATAGAGATCATCACCAAGAAACATGACTCCCATGGCAATTGCAATAACTATCGACGTTGGCTTAAACATGGCAACAAATAAGGGCCCTTTCAAATGTAATGTCCATGCATGCACACCACTGTTCAAGCACATACCAAAAAACGCCTGCATGACTCGAGAAACCCACCAAGACATCATCAAACTTATTAAGAAACCATGGAAAGTGATCGATACATTTAGGTACTCACTGAGCATAAAATCGAGGCCAAGGCTATATCAGGCTTGATCCTCCAAGCACTTGAATCTGAAACCGTGAAAGCCCCTACTATTGCAGAAATAATGCTCACTTCTAAGTTGTAAACGAACACGAGTGTCAATTCTGCTGGATACTCCTTTAATATTTGTGTCTGCAACCATCAAACTATATATTATATTCCATGTTGAGCAGACATACTCTTACACGGACCTAGAGATGCAAAAGCGAGGCTTTACCCAATAGTATCATGTTAAAAACTTGATCCGAACCACCCCCTTTAAACTTTCTATACCAAGCCTAGCCCTAAGCATGGTTAGGCCTTCCAGTTATACACATTAGTATTGGAAGTTTAGCCTGAAGGTTCCTATAACTCATACTGGTTTAATATGTCAAGGCACTGTTACACCCGGTACTAATTCTGCTTCTAGCCCTGCGTTACATTCGGGCATTTTTAATATAATTTAATCATTTTTTATTTTTTAAAAATAGTATTTTATTGTATCGTCTTATAAATAGATGCAGTTCATTTTCAATTTAATTTAATCGAGGCAATTAGAGCCTAAAAAAAAAAAGGGTATTTGGATAGGGACTCTCTGACCCCATGTACCGTAGTACCCACCTAACCCCCAGCTGGGCTGCAGTGTCCAAGGTGATTCTCAACCACTTCAATCCTGCTAAGGAATGCCTTAGGCAGGGATCGAACCCGGGAATGGGCCAAAGAGTGGCGGCTGGTGGCCACTGGGGTTTAACCCAGTGGTTAGGCAATTAGAGCCTATAGTTATATAGAAAAGCAGGAATCATTTATGCCCAAAATTTGTATGAAAAATGAAAATGATACTGAAACTACCCGAGGTGGGATGGAGCTTGGGGTATATGCAAGTCAGGAGTGTCCTAATCAGAATGAGAGCCTTCTTAATGGCACCAATTAAGACCTATCTAGCTATGATAAATGTGTAGCGTGTGTGTGTGTGTGTGTTTGATGGTATAAAAAGCGCACAATGGGTGGTCATACCTGCACGATGTACCACATTGCGAGCAAAATGTATTCGGAGGTAAATAAAAGACCGCCAATAGCCCAATTATCTTGTGAAGATCCAAGGGAAACAACAGATGGAGAATGAGAGGCTGGAGATAAACCCAAAATAAGCTTTGGACCTTTGTAAAGTGTCACAACAAATGCACCTGATATGGATACAATTGTGCCCAAAATCTTTACACGAGTACTATTGGTGGAAAAAGAGAGTTTCTCCATCCTGTTTTTATTTGGATATAAATTGATGCACGAAAAAGTTAGGGTCTCCGATTTTAAAAGCAATGTTAGAGATAAATAGCCGTCCCAGAATCAGCATCAAATAAGCATTGGCTCACTTAATGAGTGGGTCTAATCAATGTCTACTTCGTCGTATAATACCAAAATTCAAAAAACTTCCCCAAGTTTCATTAATTTTGTGTTTTCGAGACGATGAGACATCTTGTACCTTTTTACTGGTATTTACCTTTGCACCACGTACATAATGGCTGATGAAAGTCATATGCGTCGCACATGATTCATGCCAAATTGTGGTTTGTGACAGTTTCGTTGTTAGACAATGTTTCGAACCTGAAAATAACAGCAAGGATGAATGCAAAAGCAGGAACGAGATTGCTGATAGCAGAAGATAGCGTGGGCGAACTATAAATTATTCCGGTGTATCCCATGATCTGTGCCATACATCTAGTCACAAACTCAGCAAATTAATATAAACTTACATCCATACAATATTTATTATGTGGTCTACACACACAATTAGGACTAAGGCCTTGCGTTAACTTAACCTTTTTATATTATAAATCACCAAAACTCAGTAAATTAATTTGTTATTATATATGTCAAATAGCTAGTTTTAGTACGATATACGGATCGACTATATCGTACGATTGATCTTTTGTGTAAAGAAAATAAAATTTGAGCATGCCTCATCACATGCATTTGGTCTCTCCAATGGTAGCCTAATAATGAGAGACATATATTATAAAAGTATTGATCAATATCTAATAAATACTTTATATGGGGAATGATATCACCCTAATCTAAAGTTATAATAATAAAACATGGTTAGTATCATTTTAAAATTTTCAACCACGTTTAGTTATGTTAGCAGATAGATATAATTAAATAGTATGTAATATTAAATTATAAGTCAGTAACATAGATATATTATTATTATTATTTATTAACTAATTTAGCATGTCATCTCAATAGCCATATGTTCATATTTATGTTTTTATATGAGATAAATATTACGTTAAACTTGATTTACTATTATGCAAGCTACTGTAGAATCAAACGAAACATTTGATTAGTTATACTTTTATGCGTTTGGTAGGTGGTAATTTTTCAAGCGATACGTATTTATTTTTTAAATAAATAATATTTATTTTTGGGTTGTCAGATTAAAAAATAAAATTTCAAAGGACTGAATTGTAGACATATTCAGATTTATTTTAAAACCGAAAATAAGAATGACGATGAAAATAGATAGTTATGATAACAATGAATATAATAAGATTTTTAATATAAGAGTTTTAATTATTTATGATATCTAAAAAATAAGATTCATAAATATATATTCTAAGGGACACGTGTCGCTCAAATAAAACGCTACTTGTCGATCAAATAATGTTTCAATCCTGTTTCAGTATATTATTAGAAGATATTTTTGTCGAGTGCTATATAGAAAAGAGTACTTTTTCAAAAATATTTGATATATCCTTTTAACTTCCTAAAATGAACACAAAATTCCCTTTTCCACTTCTTGAAATTATTTCTCCAATTTTAAAACCTAAGGGCGCGTTTAGTTACAGAAAACATTTTCTAATTTTCCGTTTTCATTTTTTAAGAAAATGAGAAGAGTTTTCTATCCCTAGAAAACCCTTGAAAATTTTGAAAACGCGTTTAGTGACAATTTTGGAAAACACAAGGAGTTTTCCATTTCTAAAGTGGAAAACATTTAGAAAACAATAAAAAGATGTTTTCAAGTTTTCCCTTAAAAAGTAGAAAACAATGTTTTCTGTTTTCTTGGAAAATTGTTTTGGAAAACTATGATTTGATCGCGTTCTCTGTTTTTCATGTCTTCTTAGAAAACAAAAATAGAAAACAAGGGTTGTTTTCCCCAACTAAACGCGCCCTAAAAATCTTAAAATATTCAATAAAAAAAAGAGTAAAAAAACACATTAACATGTGTGCATAATTTTGCATTCATTGCTGCACAAATGTTCAAATCTCTATATATTTAGATGTGTACTTTGGTAGTTTCAATACAATATTTATAATTTTTTTAAGTGAGAAGTTTTTAATTAATTAATATAACTTTACACACTCGCTTATAAGATTTATAATATAATATCTTACTATTTACATTCACTTGAATAACATGTGGAAATTTATGATACTTTTAAATGGTAAATAAACTAATTAAACACTTTATTTTCTTCAACAACTAGAGTAAAAGTGACTTAAATTTACATATTCAAGAAAGGAAAACAATATATCATCTTAAACGATCAACTTAATAATCTTTTTAATATCAACCATAGATGGATTGGTATCTGGGGAGATTTGAAAGCTAGAGGTATTGGTTTAAAATTCTAGTATGAGCAAAATAAAAAACAGGGGTTTTCAAATATAATTGTTATGAGAATTATTAGGCTGTCTTTTAATAATAATAAAAAGTTGGACAGAAATAGATTATGAAAAGTCGTTGGCTACTAAAATATTACTGTAATAAAAATAAGCCTAGGTGGCATCAAACTATTATTTAAATAATAAAGGTAATTACCCGATGAATCCCAAAAAGACTGTTTTGCTAATGATCGAGAAATTCAACGGAGGAAGCACCCTTGATCTGTTTTTTGTAACAAAAAAGGCACGAAATTAAATATTAGGACTGCCCCAATTAAGATAAATCGAAGTATGGAATTATATATCCCAGATAGTTGGCCGGCCGGAATACCTAAAAGAAAAGAAGGGTGCTGGAAGGAGTAGCAAGGCGGCCAAAGCGTAACAGTAGACCATAAAAACATGGAAACTCATTCCTTCAAGTGTAGCGGCTTTGTACAAGGTGTTGAGTCCCACGTTGGTGCACTCCATGGTGATCAAGGCGACATACGGCAGTACGTTTTTGTAACACTTGTATCTTCGGTTCCCAGCCATATGTTTCCTTAATTAATTTGACTATGTTTGTTGCATACAGCAAAAGGATAGAGAAATTAATTGGTTCTTACAACAAGACTTTTAATATAAATCACATTTTTCTTTTTCCTTTTTTCAGCCAAGGATAATATATACGTATATCACTATCATCAGTGGCGGAGCTATGTGGTGGTCACGGGTGGCCATGGCAACCCCACAATTTCTATAAAACTCTATATTTCTAGTACTATTTCTAAGTATTTAATCAGTT
>JAOEHQ010020717.1:0-14581 GCA_025447715.1 Asclepias incarnata
ATCACTTGGTCATTACTTGAACATATACTAGGGTTCCAATCTCAACATAATTATTCAAACTAAAACCCCCAAATCAAATGGGTAATAAGAACCCTAACTTTTTAAATAACAATAATAATCAAAATCTTACCTCAATGGAATACCAATACTACAATTGGAGTAATCATCAACCTCAATCTCATCATTTACCAAAAACCCCCAAATCATTTGCTAGAATACTTGGAGATTTGCTATCTTATTATTATTCCTAGAACTCTTGAAGAATGAGAACCTTATTATTATTACTATGAAATTCCTTGAAGAAATCTTATTATGAAATGGTAACACCATTTCTTCCAATTGGATAGAAAGAAAATGAAAGAAGAAAGATTGGGATAGAATGGAATGAGAGGATAAGGGGAATGTGATATTATGAACCACAAAAATAAGGGGCCGGCTTTATCATTTTTAAGTGGGTAATATACCCGCTATCCACTAAAGTTCCAACTAGTTGAATTCCATAACTCAATTTTAAATACTAGGAAATTATTTTAAAAATAAAACTACAAATATAGGTATTTTATTATTTTTTAAAATCTTGGGGTGTTACAATAATGATGTACAATTCCTCTAGACCTTAGTTGAATAGTCCTTGAATAATCTAAATATAAGTTATTTTATATAACCTAAATTGTGTCATCTCACCTCGATAAGCAAGATATGTCGTGTTATATCTTGTTCCACCACATCTTAAAAGTACACTACGGTTATAAAAAAAAAAGCTGTAAAAGTATAATTTTTCTAGTCCTTTTAAAAAAAAATGTCTGTCTTAATAAATATTATTCATACAAATTAAGTAGTGTTATTGGTTGTTTTATTAACTGCATGAACACTGTGTAAAAAACTATATTAAAAATCAACAACTTAATTAATAAATCAGTTTATATTACTATATAAAAATTATAGACCTCATGTTTAAAAGTTACACTTTTAGGATATGCGAAATGACTAATATACCCTCTCACCTATTTACATCATTTATCACTTAACTCTTAAAATACATACACTATCCCCTTTATATCAATTACTTACGCAACCCCACACTGCCGCCGCCACCACCAGTCGCCGCCACCACGCCACCACCACCTCCGCAGCATTACGCGGGTACCACGCTATTCACATTAAAAGATAAGATATAATAATATACATGGAGTATTGTTGTTGTTGTTGTTGTTGAACAAAATAAAAGTTGCATATTTTTTATTGATAATATTATCCGGCGGCTGGCCATATCGTTTGTTATTCAACGTTTATGAGCGTTTTCCGTTTCTGGTATACTATCTTCATTTCCGTTCTTTCAACTTATTGTCTCATTTATGTTTTTTGCTGTCTGATTATGATTTTAAGTAAGTAAGTTTATATATTTATAAACATATATAAATTACATGATTAGCGAGTCAATTTTATTTTGTTTGTATATATTTAGAAACATATATTAATTTTATTCTAATATTAAGCATCCAAACTTTTTTTTAATCGTTTGAACCTTTCTAGATAAACATGTTGGTCCGGGTATGACAATGTATCATATTGAGTCATATATCCATATCCATATCGACATCCGTATTCATTTAATTCAGATTTACTAATCTATATCCATAGAGTGAAGCGGGTAAATGAATATCCGTTGGATATAGAAGAAAAATAAAATCTTTAATGATTTATAACATTTAAGTGAAATCGAAAGATAGTTTTTTGACGAGATAACACTGAATAATACAGATTATACCTTGATACACTTGGTTACTATAATTAGATATTTGTTACTCTAGACATATTTTTATTAGTGATGGATCTTTGGACCCGCGATATGAACAAGACGTTGTAGGTTTGAGTCTCACCGGTAACACATAAGTAAATAATTTGTGTGTTGTGTGAATGTTTTTTTCCAATCTGTGTGTATCAGTGTATGTGTGTGTTTATATATACTTAAAAGACACAAATGTATCATGTATGCACTAAAAATCATTTTGGATGATACCCTGGTTAGTACATCTTGGTCAAAAGACTCGCCCTCCCCACGGTCAAAAGACTCGCCCTCCCCACGTATCCTAAACAGGGAAAAGGTTCCCGGTTTACCTTTTTTTCTAATATTTAGCAACCACTCCAAGGATCATAAAGATTACAGTTAGTCTAAAGAGCTGATATAAAAATTACAGTTTCTTTAATAGGCTCCACTTTGATGGATTTATATGCTTGGCTAGTGGTAAAAGTAAAAATAAAAATGATAACCCTTGTGTGGCTAGATAGTCTCCCTTTAAGAGAGCTTTACCCGGTAAGGATTACTTAGCCAAGGTTAGTTCTGAATACATAGTGTGAGCAGGGTTAAGTAACCGTGTCTGATGAGTAGTTTGATGTGCAAAGGCTATTAGATGTGTTAAAATCTTCTATAGTAAAGTGAATAAACAGCAAAAGGTATGTAATAAAGGAGTTTTAAAGCGACTAAATTACCCGTAAAATGACTCCTAAAGTAAAGTATAAAAGTAACTAGAAAGCACCGGTTTAACCTTCATGCATAGGAAGATATTACCGTTAGCGTAAAAGTTTGTATCAATCACATATCTTTGTAAGTAGCTAGTTTGATGTACCTATCTTTAATTACGTATAGTAATAAGTTTTAAATCTGTAACACTTTGATGAATTTTTATAAGATTTGCCCACCATGTATATGCGTTCCATTGGTGACTCTTCCTAGCTAAAGTTTTACCTCGGTAATCTTACATGAGATTAAACCGTGTAGATGACAGACGAGACATCTTCATACACGTTAGATGAAGCACTTGAAGCCATTGGATTTGGTAAGTTTCAAGGATGGATATTTGCTTATGCGGGTTTGGGTTCCGTTGCTGAGGCAATGGAGGTGATGATTCTTTCTTTCATTGGATCATCGGTCAGGTCTGAGTGGAATCTCTCATCTACTCAAGAAAGCCTAATAACAACGGTCGTTTTTGCTGGTATGCTTATTGGAGCATATTCATGGGGTGTCATTTCAGACAACTTCGGCAGGAGGTACAGATCTAAAAACTAAATAGGACAAAAAAGTCTTCTGATCATCACTTTCGTGTTTTGTAAAAGTTCTGCTGATATCTGTGACGGGGATTTGCTAAAAGTTCCTCTCATTTGATGAACTTGATTCCTTCCATGATATGTAATATTCCACTTATATTAGTTATAATATAATGACAACTGGTTATCTGCATTCTTCCACTAGAAAAGGTCTCCTGAGTATCGCTATTGTGACTAGTGGAGCTTCAGTTTTAAGTGCCTTTTCTCCAAACTATATTTCATTGGTCATTCTCCGTGGCATAGGAGGCATCGGTCTGGGTGGCGGTCCCACTTATAATTCTTGGTTTTTGGAGTTCGTTCCTGTTCCAAACAGAGGCATTTGGATGGTTATATTTGCAACTTTCTGGACGATCGGAACAATAGTTGAGGCTTTTCTTGCTTGGGTACATCACTTGCTCATTCCCTTTTATGTGAACATAACATGTTAAGTAATAACTTTTTTTACTCCTTGTTTAGATCATCATGCCTCGTTATGGTTGGAGGTGGTCACTCGCAGTTTCTTCAGTTCCTGCGTTGGCTGCTCTTATCTTTTATAGACTTGTACCAGAATCCCCAAGATATCTTTGTATGAAAGGTCAAACAACTGAAGCTCATAATATACTGAAAAGAGCAGCAGCTGTCAACCAACGTCAACTTCCTTCAGGGATCCTTCTTTCTGACCAAGTTACATTTTCGGATGAAGATCTTGATACACAGGAAGATAACCATTTGCTATCCCAAAAAGGAAACAAAAAGATTGCTTCTAAAATAGGCTTCTCAACCCTATGGATGCTATTCTCACCAAATTTGATTAAAACCACCTTCTTATTATGGATTCTATTCTTCGGAAATGCATTTGCATACTATGGGATCATTCTGCTTACCTCAGAACTGAGCAGTGGGCAAAACCGTTGTACGTTATTAACTTCGTTTTCGGTTAATAACACTGAAGACTCTACCTATAGAGATGTATTCATAACCAGTTTGGCAGGTACGACCCCATCTTTTCTTTATTTTCCCTTTCTAACCCTATAGTCTTTACGTTATCAAAAGGACATGTTTACCGTTTTCAATCTAGCTCATTTATCTAAATTCTTGAGTTTTTTCATGTGTTCGTACTTTTGGTGATATATTATGACCCATGTCTTTTGATTTCATTTTGCAGAGGTTCCTGGTCTTGTTGTTTCAGCATTTATAGTGGACAGGATTGGGCGCAAGCATTCAATGGCACTCATGTTCCTCATAGGTTTCATATTCCTTCTTCCCCTGCTTTCACAACAATCCGAGATGTTTACAACGATTTCATTATTTGGATCCCGTATGTTCCTCATTGGAACATTCACTGTTGCCAATATATATGCTCCCGAGGTACATACGTATACCTGAGTCGCAACCACATACTGAACTGTTACTTTTGTCGAATTATACAGGTGGCAAAATGGGTGGGTCAGATAATGGGTTAATACATATTCAGGTTTAAACGAGTAATTTTTGGTATTGGTAAGAACCGGGTCAGGTAGGGTTGACTAGAAGTATTTTGTACAAAACTCTTTAAAATTTCAATGAATAAATAGTATATCAAGTACAATCACAAAAGAATATTATCTCACTAGTTTAATTTTCAATAAAATGATTTACAATGTTTTATGTGTTAAAAATCCACTTTTTTGACCCGTTTGACCTGCTTATGTTTAAGCTAAGTGGAACTATTAGAGATAAAACATAATCTACTCGACCAATAAATAAGTAATAAGTAATGGGCCAAATTTGGCATATCTTTCTACAGATATATCCAACTTCTGTGAGGGCAACTGGCATCGGTGTTGCGAGCTCTGTTGGTAGAGTTGGGGGAATGATTTGCCCTCTTGTGGCCGTCTATCTAGTTAATGATTGTCATCAAACGACTGCAATCATTCTGTTCGAGGTTGTGATAATCCTTTCAGGTTTGTGTGTCATGTTCTTCCCACAAGAAACAATGGCCCGAGAACTAGCTGATAACATTTCTTTGCCTAGTATGACAGAGGAATATAGTGGTGTTTAATTAAAGAAGAAAGTATTCATGGAGAGTGCTCATTCATACATTGGTAGTTTGTAAATATTTCAGTGGTTTGGGCATGCCCAATATGATATACGAACTCTCGAATAGTAGGTTATCGCAACTTAATCATTTGCGCAAGCTAAAATGTCTGTCTAATATTGGTTAACACCTTAAAATCCCTTTTCAAATAAAAAGTTTCATCCGATGATTTCTTTAGCTCTTTTTTTCTTTTTTAATATATATATATCTATAAGATATTACAGAATAGGAATCTTGTATACGTTCAAAGTTCGAATCAGGGGTAAATGCAATGAAAATCCAGCAAGTACTCCCATGTTCGTTAATCGATAACACAGGTTTTACGTACTTTAGCTCTCGAGAGTTGGGCTGAGTGGCAAATTTGAGGGGAGGATAACACAAATTCGTAAATTTCCAATGTTTAAATCTATGGTGCAAATAATCCAGAGCCATGGCGGTCTCCTTAGGAGAGCTTAAGTCTGTGTAGCAGCAGCTTAGTTGGCCCCGTGGATTAGTGGACTTCGCACAAAGTTCCTTCCAACGTTTTCGGCAAAGGCCCGGAGAGAAAGCATAGTTTAGTTGGTAGTCCTACAGAAGCCAGAATAAATCTTACAGATTAGAAACTGTAACCTATAATCTTGATGCACTCTAATACCTAAAATATTACATATGCATATCCTCAACCGGGAAGAGGTGCAGAAAAAAGCACCTTTTTTTCACTTCATCACTAGATTGCGAACGAGATATCTCCTTGCTATCTTCAAACCCGCCTATTGGCATGTATCTCCTTGCTATCTTCAAACCCGCCTATTGGCATGTCTGGATCTGGTGAATCGCTTTGCTAGATCTCTCCTTAAGCGGGATATCGTTAACTCCTTAGTTCCTTAGAAAAGAAGAAAAACCCTAGCTTTCTATCGATCCTCCAACTTGCCTCAGATCCTATTGCCCCTTACTCTGCTGGATTGAAAGCGGATGCAAGAGAACTCTCAATGTGGCAACAGGCTTCGTCCCCGTTGACTAGTGACCTACCAAAGGTATTAATTAGAGCCATGGTAATCTTTTTAGAAGAGCTTAAGTATGTGTCTCGGTAGGCTTGGGCAGTTGGGCTCCTTAGATTAGTGAGCTACCAAAGGTATTGACGAAACCATGGCTATAAAAGTAAAGTTTTAACATAAATTCCTACATGGAATTATATGAATAGATCAAATTCAAGGGTGGAAGCGTCTTACTGGAACATGTGTTGTGCGAACTGTGCATGTTGATAAACTGAAAGAACGGTCTTGCAAATTAAAAATGCATCACTAATAAAGTTGCCGGCTTTTGACTAAAAGTTTGCAAATTCAAGTGACAAAAACAGTCTCAAAGCCAAATTAAACCCAAAAGTTGCATAACAAAATTGAAGAGCTCAAAATCTCAATTTGTTTGATGCTCCTCACCAGAATAAGTTCATTGGTTCGAGACATAAAACAACACAAGCCATTTACAGTACTGTAAGCAATAAAAGAACCAGCCCTGCAAGAAATCCAGCTGAGCCAACCCTTCTGTCAGCACCCGCATAATACGGCTCGATCATGATCCCAAACCTGCAGGTTCCAGTTGAAGGGTCGTCTTTCGTGATCGTGGAAACATTTGGGAACTTACATGCCTCGTCAAGCTGATTGTTTATCTGGTAATAATTATTAAAAGCATATGAAACATTCTGTTTAGCATCCAAATTACCACAAGAAGTTCCATACCCGAGACTTGTGCAATCACCAAGTGCGCATGCATAACTCACTGACTGAGATACTGACTGAGATATTGATGGGTCATCCATTCTAACCGAATCCTTAAGCACACACCACTTCTTCTGCAAGTATTTCAAGTTGCGGGCAGGGACGAGAGCCCCATTGGTGGTTGTGCCAAGGTTCAGCGAGTATTTGGGCTGCCCGTCAAAGTAAAACACTCCCCAATGCCTTTCAAAGTTCCCGGGTTGAATGCTTTTTTGATCTTCATCGATTAAACTAAATAAATATGCTTCAATCGGCCCCTGTCTCATAGGCGTCCCTTTTCCGCCAGCCATACGAGTCATGAACCCTTGCATGAACCTTTGAGCATACTCGATGTTACCATTCCGATCCCCATCACTAGGCCACCCAATTTCCCCTACTATGATTCCCATATTTGGAAACCCATTCCTTTGTAGGGCCCAAACAAGCGTATCATAATTGGCATCAAACATGTTTGTGTAGGTTGCCCCACCATCGTTCACAGGAGTTGCTTGACCATCAAAGAAAGCGTACTCAACTGGGAAATCGGGTTGGATGTAAAGACTTATGAAGGGGTAGATGTTGACTGTGAAGGGGGAACCATTATCGTTCAAGAATTTGGTGATTTGGAACATGTTGTCATGGATATCGGCTCGGAAGTCGCCACCAGACGGGGGATCATTCCCGCTCGTGTAGACATCTGCATTTTGGGGCACGGTGACTTTAACCTTGTTCCCTATTCCGGCTTTTACTAGAGCTGCCTGGATGTTTCGGAGGGCTGAAAAAGTGTATCTTAGAAAAGTACCATTATATGTTGCCAAGAATGGTTCATTCCCAACCGCCACATATCTGAAATGACAATAAGCAAAGTGCAAATCTAGTCAAGAAAATAGTTCAAATGTTATATGTCTACCAAACCATTATCAAGCAAAGTAAACATCGATAGCAAAAAACACCAAAGAATTTCAAGTTCTACAAAGGATACAGTTTCAACGCCATCCAAATCGATCAAAAGTTTCAAAATTTTAATATTTATATGATTCAAAAGCCATCTTCTTCTTGCCTTATAACCTGGTAACACTTACATCAACCGATCTACAAGCGTATAGATCCAAACAGGCGGTTTAAACACAGTTCCAGCTACATATTTTGATCATTTTCAAAACCCTAAAAGGCAAAAAGTTATGTGTTTACTCTTTAGGACCAAAAAGAATATATATGAACACCATCCAAAGTTAAAGGTTCCAACTTTTGCCCTTCTAGTGGCCACCAAACTCATGTTTTACATAGCAAATGGAAGATAATGACATAAAAGTTCTTCTTTTTCCTCTTTCAAAAGCCACATAACCAAACATTTAGCATCAACAATAAACATATACACATAGTATTTGATAACAAAGAGCCGGCCAAGCAATTTTCGAAGCATTACAACAAGAGGTCATGGATTTAAGTCCGTTGTACATCAGTGTTTAAATATGTGTGTGAAATATATGTCTTTTAGTATAAAAATGGATAAATGGAGTTCCAACTAGGGCATTCCATGAGCGTTTTTGAACCATTTCCTGGCACCAACCACCAAGATGTTACCTAGGGAGGTTTGAACCATAGGTACATCAACACGGCTTGATGGGAGTGAGGCCTCCTCCCATGGGGGCATCTTCCGCCATGTGGTGTGGGAGGAAGCCCCTCAATATGGCCCACAACAAACACACACATGCATACATACACACGCAACACAGATACATACATATATATTACAACAAAGGGAGCCTAATCCATGCCGGGCTCCCCTTTTTTTTTCCACTCAAAACTCCCCTTGGGGGAACGTTTGGGGGCGTCTAGGGGCGTTCTAGGGCGGTGCCGGGTGTGAGAAGGCCTACCTCCGGCCAGTCTAAGCGATAGTGGTTTCAATATAAATTTCATAATTTTACACTCCAGACAACAACCTTACTTAAACAAAACAAAAGAAAAAGTAGTACAAAGTATCATAAACATAAATAGTAAAGTAATGAGCTACTACTAACCTGATGTTGACACTATTAGAAAGATGAGCTGAAACATTTTTTGAAACCCATTTATCAGCAGCTTTCATACTACTAGCCATAGTAGCAAGCATGTCATTAGGTATGCCAATCATAACTTCAATTCCAGACTTACTTAAAGCTCTTAGAGCACCATAATCTGCATCAAAAAGCTTCACTTTTTGGATCCCATTATCCAATAACATCCTCACTACTGTTTCAGGAGGCAATGGATGAGATGTCTGTGTACCCCAATTAGCCCCTATTCCATTAACTGATTCTATTAAAGATATGAATGGAATCAACACAAATATTACACAAACTTGACAAACCAATAATGGGTTCCTCATTGTTAATGCTTAAAGTTGAACAAGATAGGTCAAAAAGGTGACTTTTCTTGAAAAAACTAAAGTTTGTAGGTACCCAGATGGAAATAGTTCTTGAAAATGAAAACTCACAAAACTTTTAGCTAGAAAACATAGCAAGAAATGAAGATCCACAAGGCAAAATAGTACAAGAAAGTAAAAAGCATGGAATTTTTTTTAGCATATATGATACAAATAGCCCATGAATGAAATCTTGACACTCATTTAGAAGCTAAAAAACAAAACCAAGATGAACCCCAACTGGGTTTTGAAGAAAAAGGAAAAAGGAAAAAGGAAAAAGAATATTTCAATTTATTTATTTATTTATTTATTTTTAAATTCTAAACTTCAAGTTTTTGTCTTGAATCCAAGTAAGTGACTAGTAGCAACTAAAAGACTTTTAGATGAACAATAAATGGTATGGAGTTGATTTGATTTGATAGAAATGAACTTAGCTGGAAAAAGATCCCAGCTTCATATTCTTTTATCAAATCATGGGTAGGAATAAGTATATAAAATAATATAAAACTCATTATTTTTTGAGTGGTGAGTCATAATAAAATAAATATGAAGTTAAAGGATAATGGCAAGAGGCCCATTGAGAGGTGAAGTCAAGAAAGAAGCACCACTTGTATGTATGTATCAGAACAAAAAGGAGCTAATTCACACTGGTTTAGAGAGGGTGACAGTCCCTCACACATATATTGATTATATATTTATTTATTTAATTTAATTTTTTTTGATTTGGTACAAATGCTTTGCCTGGTGGTAATTTCATTGAAACTTGAAAGATTCGACCTTTATTGGCTGGAAGTCTTTATTACTGTAGGTTCCAACTCGTTTAAGATAACTAGTAAAAAATCTGTTGGTATGATCAAATGAAAAACTTAAATAAGTTAGTTATTAGATTATAAAAAAAAATAGTAGTTCTTTTAATCTTGTTAGACTAATAACTAGCATAGTGTCCGCGTAATGTGACGCTAGTAAATACTTTTTATTGATAGTATCTAGATGATTTTTTATGATAGTTCTCACAAATGGTTTAAAAGTTGAAAGAATAATATAACTTGTTACATTATTCTTTTTGAAAACAACAAATTTTCAATGGAACTGGACCAATGCCTGATCGATGAGACGGCGATGGTCGTAACGGCGTCGGTGGTAACGGCGGCGGCGGTAGTATTTTATGTGTATTTAAATTATGAAAAAATTTATTAGTTTTTATAAGACATGTTTATCATGTTCATAATTATATTTTGCTTAATATAAGTTATAATATCCTAAATGGGTTAATTACATAAATGGAAATTTTGACTAGATAAGATATATATTAATCAAAATATAAATTGTAGTGACTGGGTATTTCAACAACCATGTACAACTTTTAAAAGAGAATATATATACGTAGGTCTAAAATTCATAGATCTAATCAACTCAATAATTGACATATGGAGTTCACTATCTCCCTTTTCCCATTTTCTGTTTCATTCTTATCATGTGTTTTGAACTTCTTAAATGTGTTTAGACTTGTAAATTTTAGTGATATAATTTTATATGGTGATGATGATATGTTCATTCAGATCGAGTTGAGAGTTGGGATATGATGGCAGAGTTTGACATGGGGGTTCACAGTGTGCAGGTATACAAATCAAATAATCGTTGTATGGTCGTATTGTGATCGATCGGCTCCTCTCTCATGTCACTTGTTCGGATCCATCACCCCACACCAAATCACACAACCATGTATAAGCTAATAAATAAGCGTACGGATCTGTAAAATAATACGTAGTCATATATTTATATGCAACCCTAAACTTCTCCGCCAAGTTAACCTTGATCTTCAAATCTCTATATTTTAGGAAATTAGAATCAAACACTAATTGGTCATTACGTTTTTTCTGTATAGAGTTGACATATGAGTAAACAAAAGAAACTTCTCACATTTTAATACAATAATCATCTGTTAAACATAAAAAGTTTGAACCAAAGACACATTTCACGACATCATTTTCTTGAACTCGTCCAAATCCAATAACCCGTCGGAGTTCAGATCATAAGCTTTGATAATCTTATTGACATCTATTCCATCTTGCTCGTCGATTAATTCCAAGTTTGATAATGCATTACCCAACTCATCACAGGAAATGAAGCCATCACGATTCTTATCAAACACTTCAAAAGACTTTAACAAATCATTCTCCGCGTCATGTGCCTCTTGTAGGCATATACTATTAAACAAGTTTTCAAACTCATCGAAGTTGAGATTCTTTTTTCCGGCAACACACTCAAGCTCATCTAGACTTGAACCAAGTTTCATAGAGCCAAGAAGCCGTTGTAGCTCGTCAATGCTCACGATATCATCACGATTTCGGTCTAGTTTGTTGAACATTAAACGGATGTCACTGGCACTAAATGTAGTCATTGTTGTAAAACTTGAATATGTTATGTTCGTTAGATGATTTAATTAGAGGTTCTCTAACTTCGTATATATACACACAAATAGATTGTATAGTTTTTGTGTTTTCCTTGACCTTATCCCATACATTTGGGTCTAATTTATGGAATAGTTTTTGGAAGTTAGTCTTGTTCATATTCGCTTTCTTGTTGGGCCTCATCTATTTTCCATTTGGGCAATCTGCAAACAATAAAAGGCATCAATAGTAGTATTAATTTAAGTGACCAACAATACAACTTTTTGTCTGAAACAAAATTCTTTAAAACATTTTTTACAAGTCCATACCAATTAATATGGTCAGTACGAAAGAGTTATCGTTACCGTTTCAACGAAGGTGGTAGATGTTAAAATAAAGACAAATGAAACGGAAACAATATTTTTAAATACGTCTTCACTCGATTCAGTCGATTCTTTGTCAAACAAGGGATGTCAACCCGTGACCGGTTATTCATCATGTTCTGCAACCACGCTTAACTTGTCATTTTTAACCAAAGTTTATTGGGCTAATTACTTCTAAAGGTATCATACTTGACGACTTTTCCTATGTAAGGTATCAACCAAAAACTCCCTTTAATATAACCCAACTGTGTGCATTTGCGACCTATTACAGGGACCAAAACCACCATCTGGTTTTGTTTGACCGGTTTTGTGTGTTTTTTTCCATGTGAGCATGCCATGTAATATCTGATATGGAATTAATATCTGATATGGAATTCCACGTATTCACAATCATGACATGTAATGCCATATTAACACAGACACTTTGTTTAAATGATAAAATTCCCATTTCACCTTTTTATTCAAAATCCCAAACATATACAAAAGATATATATACATCTATATATATGAACACCATCAGTCCATCAGTACATCACTACCATCAGTTTTCCTTTACAATTTAAAGGAACCTAATCCCCAACAACACAATCACCAAATATCAAATTTATATACTAAAACATCCTTCTCTAGTTTTATTCAATTTACTTAATTTATTTAAATAATAAAAAAAATTAATGGATACATTATCAATCCGTGTACCTTACAAAAACCTAAAACAAGATCGCATCTATTTCTTATAATCCTTCCTCATCTGAATCTCCGACGACACGAAGGAGCATCTGTATTGCCTCGACGACACGAAGGAGCATCTGTATTGCCTAGATCCATGTGGATCTGGGGAAGAGAGGCACGGTGGTGATGGTCGGAACGGTCAAAGAGAGGTGTTATAGGGATGGCCTGAAACGGCCAAAGAGAAGTGTTCAGCTTGGTGGGTTTCGAAGGTGGAGACCAGAAGTGGAGGGTGGCAGTGGTGGGGTGAAGTGTGGTGCTCGGTTTGGTAACGGGATGGGCTGTAGCAAGTTGGGGACGACCAGAAGTGAAGGTGGTAGCGGTGGCCGATGTGGGATGGTTAGCGGTGGCCGGAGTAGATGAATGTAGTGGTGGTGTTTTATTTTCTCTGTAAAGGAATGGATGGTGGTGGGTTTTTTTTTTTTGAAGACATGTCTCATAATATGGCTATATGGCTGGAAGGTATAACGATGTTGGAAGAAAGAAATGGAAGAAGGTAGGGGAAGATGAGGGAAAAGAGGTGTGTATATGTGGCTGTCAAGTGGCAAATGAGGTGTAAAAGTTAAGGAAAACCGGATCCACATCAGTCTTAACCGGTTTCTAGGTAATTTAGACCCAAAAAAGATGTTTTTGCCAAGTTCTGTCCCACAAAGGACGCGTTTTTTTTTTGGACCTTAATAAAGCTATTTTGTACAAGTTTGAGTACTTTCCAAGCAATTAGCTCAATATGTAATGTAATTAAAGAGCAGAGAGAGGCGGAAAAAAAAGTGGCTTTGGTGGCTCCAAAACCTTTTTCAATATCTTGTTTTATTATATATTGAGATTGAGATTGAGATATTAAAGGAGATATATGTGAATAGTGTTATTTTGTCTTTTATGGCTAAAACACACAGATTCCATATATATATTTAGGGAATTACCTATATGCTTCTGGAAGCATACAACTTAGGTGTTTCCCTTTGTAAATGAGGGATTACATGTGTATGTTTCAAATAGACGGATGACCGAATATATAAAATTGTTTTATAAATTTGCCTTGGTAGCACCTAGGTTAGGTGCTTCCGGAAGCATATAAGTTATTCCCATATATTTAATCTAGCAAATAAAACACAAGAGTTTCTTTAGATGAGATGGTTTCCCTTCATCTTTAGATACAAGTGGTCATGGGTTCAAAACTCATCCATATTCCTTTCATTTTTTTAAGGGGATTTACACATTTACATTTTAGGCCCCTCCCAACGCCCCGTTCACACGTCGTTCTCCCCGTTCTCACGCCACCGTTGGCACCGCTAACCGTTCCTGCGTTCTGGCCAGAACGCCATTGGCACGGCCGGCGTTCTGGAGGAATCGTTCTGTGGAGAACGTGGGTTTTTGCGGGAGAAAAAAAGGGGTGGCGCCGTGGAGATGAATAAGAAGAAATGTGGGTGTGTGAGAGAGAGGTGCATATATTCTTGTATCTATATATATTTACAATAACATCAAATACATGTATTGTGTGTGTATTGGTAAAAAATTTTTGTTGTTGTTGCAGGTTTCCTTTTACGTTTGAAGAAGACGACGACTTTAAGAAGATAAAAATTTTCATTTTTAACCCTGGACTATTAGTATATTTTATTTAAATTTGTATTATTTTTATTGTCATTTTTAACCCTGCACTATTAGTATATTTTTATTTAAATTTGTATTAGTTTTAATTTAAATGAAAATTATGTGGTGATGATGTGGAAATAGGAAGTTGAGAATTTGAGAATTTGGTGGTATGGTTGGTAGGGGGTAAATTCTGG
>JAOEHQ010020728.1:0-14576 GCA_025447715.1 Asclepias incarnata
TCAATTATACCCTCCATAACCCTTATTTAATGAATTAAATAAATAAGTTAATTAAACAAACAATTAATTAGTTAAAAGTTGATCCAACGGTCTAGATGTTGTCTTATTTGTTTTATGTTAAGATTTGTTTTACAATAACTAACCCCTATATATATATATATATATATATATATAATAAAAAATAGGGCAGGTTGTTTCTGGACAAATCCGCGCGTTTCAACCCGTTAAATACAAAATTACATGTTTTGACTGGTTACACTATTCTCATTGCGTAGTGTTATTTTTCTTCCTTTAGTGCTATCTTAATCTGTACATAAATTTCAAGCAAACATACAATTCTGATTTTATAGGAGAACATTAACATGACTTAAATTGATTAATTGCAGCCGGAAGCGATTCAGTGAGAAGCAAGCAGAACAGTGGTGGGCAGAGAACCGGACTAGAGTTTATGAACAGTACAATGTCAGAATGCTTGATAAGTCAAGCGTGGGCATTGGAAATGAAGACTTAGCACGATGATTGACATGTAGGAACATCACATTGTATGTAAATGAATATTCCTAATTTCCCTCTGCATCAATCGTAAAGAAATGGTGGTCAAATTTATAGGCTAAGTTTCGCTCCTACATCTTGTCAAGAGGTTGGAAGCAAAGTTTTCTTAACACAAGAAGGAGCATTCCAAAAACCTTTGGCTGTGCGTCTTCTTTTCTTTCTTCATATTTTGCATTAATGCATTGTGAGCGTATATTCTTTTCCCCCCCTCAATACCTTGTTTGGAAGGGATTGAGCTCGGGGAAAATGGAGGTGGTTAGTCGGTCTTTTGGCTTATTCTTGAAAGCTGGTACCATGTATATTCATAATCCAAGTACAACATGGTTCCCCTTATATATTTTCAAGTATGCATTCGATAATTTTATAGTTGATTGTTACATGTCATGTGTATCGATAATTTAGATTGATCATACATGTCTATTATTTACAATGTTGATATTTGCTACTATATTCATCAACTATAAAGACGTACAGAACATATTCGTCAAGTTTTGGATCAAATGGATGGTTGATTTACTAAAAGAATTATTAAAAGAAGAAAAAGAACCATCTCGATACAAATAATAAGTTCATCGAGCAATGATTCAAGCCAATCGATAACATCAAGAGCGGAAAGTTGTTGTATTGATGAAAAAGACACTTCGAGCCTGTTTACGCACAGAGATAAGAAGAGATGCAAACCACTGCGTAGAAGCGAAGAAAAAATTGAGATGTGTTAAAAGATGGATTTAAGTTCCTTGAAAGATGGATAAACGAATAAGCATGACAAAAGAGTACAAAGAATGTGGAAGAAAAAATTGTGTTTATATATTGTTCATATATTACCTATTAGTATTCTTTATTTGGGTTATTTTTATTTATTTATTATTTTTTTTAATGGTAAACTATTAAAAAGGGTAAATGGGTGAAAACCATCTGGTCTCATGTACACCGCATAATAAACTACTGCTTTGCAAATGCATGTAATTTATCAATTATGGGTGGTTCATGTTTTTGGTTTAATTTTGGCAAGATTCATTCCAATTAATTGGTTTAGTAGAATTGGTGTCTCATAATGTACATTCTTTAAATATCAACTACAACATGGTTTATATTTTATGGTAACACATCTTGTTTGTGGTTTGTGTCTATTTTATGTGTGTTGTGTATGTATTTTTTTTTTTAATTTTCTTTTTTTTTTCTCGATTTGTAACTATAGACTTTGGCCTCTAGTACCTTGCTAATGGTTCTTTTTAATATAATCCTGTCACTAAAAAAAATAAATGAAAATATATATAATAAAAAGTTGGACAGGGTGTTTTTGGACAAATCCGTGCATTTCAAAATGGTCTAAACTAGCTTAATACTCGGTCGGCGACAGGGTAAAAAATAAATTTATATATGTATCATACATTTAGCATGGAGGGTTAATATGTTGGAAACATAATGTATTGTCCATCAATTGAGCTGCCAATCAGGTCAAACATTTGAGCCCAGCAAACATAAGCACATCAATCCAACACTTGCAATACAATTAGGCCACCCAACAAAAAAAATCACATTTCTGGGCCAAACCGGTTAGCCCGAGCCCGGACCCGGCCAAGCCCATGCCCGGCCAACATACTTCCGGTCCGAGCCTCTGGTTTCATTTTGTTGCAAAATCGGGTTTCGGGTTTTGGCGGGCCGGGCTGAGTTTTTTTTTACCCAGGTCAACCGTAATTTTCTTTTATGTGTCGATCATTTCTCTAGCTTTATGTTGATCTTTCCTCTGATATTAAAATCAAATCTGACATCTTTTCCACACTTATACGATATATTGTCATGGTTGGAAGAGAATTCCAAACCAAACTCAAAACCGTTCAAACCGATTGGGGAGGGGATTTTAGAAATTTTTCACAAGTTTTCTCTCTTGGCATCATTCATTGCCTATGTTGTCCGCATGCCGGTGAACATTGAAAGACGACATCGACACGTCGAAACTGGGGTTACTCTTATCCCCAATCTCATGTTCTTCAGCGTTTTTGGCACTTCGAATTTGACACGGTTGTCGCACCCCACCTATGGCGGAAACGTGGGATGCAACTGAAGTACGTTTGCACATGGGTATTACACAGAGATCACTATTTGAGCGGACAATCATTAATGAATAAGTACAAAATGTTATTACAATAGTCAATCCTTACGGTGGGAGATTACAAGACATTGTGTCCGTACAATAGTTTATTAAAGGAAATCCAACAAAAGCACACATATATCCTGAGTCTATTCTAACAAAAGATGCGTGATATTCCCTGGATCCAGCACAATTCTTGCAGCATTCACCCTTGATTCGCTTGGTTTACCTGAAAAGTGTACTAAAATTTGTCAACACAAGGTTGGTGAGTTCGTAGGTTTGAAAATAAGAAACAGGGTTTGTGTCGATATTGATGAACTGTAGTTGTACAATATAATAAAGAGCTATAGAATTACTTAGAGTATAACTGCACTCAAACACATAAGCACATACCGCACAACATAGATGAACTGACATACTAATCGTTATCGGTGTCGGGCATACTAGTCCCAAGGGGTACCTTGCACAAGTGAACGAAGAAATGTGCGCGCTAGCCCAATTGGTACCGGGCGTACTAGTCCCAAAGGGTATCAGGCGTACTAGTCCAAAGTGGTACCCGGCGTACTAGTCCCAAAAGGTACCACATACAAATAACGATGAACAAGTAATTCTATAATGTATGACTCACACTATTACATTGTATAGTCATAAAAGGGTTATCTAGACAGCATTAGAAAACCAATACAGTTTTCACCCAAAAAAGTAAAGTAAAAAAGGGCTACGAAACTCGAAATCCAACAAGGCAGCAAGTATAATAGATCACACAATAAGTCTGGTACATATGAGAACCCTGACGTCTTAATCTGTTCAATAGAACAAAAGTTAATTACCTATGTATCGTACCACCTTAGTCTATGCCTAACCCTAGTGTCGCCGTTAAGTGTTTAGTTAGTTAAACAGTTGCTTAAATACTTGACTCTTTTAGACTTTGCGAAATTACTTTGATTATTGTGGAATTAAAGGCTTTGCGAAATTAGAATTGTGAAATTAGATAATAGTTGAGTAATTAGAAAGACTGCTGTCACAGCCCAACTAAGGCAGAAATATGGGATGTAACGGTAAGCACAATGGATTTTATATAGAGTGACTAATTGATTCCATTAGATAAGCATAAAACGAATCCACAAACATAAACCATCCAAATTTAGCAAACATAAGATAAATTCCCACGTAAGGGAGAGAAGTTAAGGCAAATTACTTGAGTCTAAACATATGAGAGTGCATGAATAAAGATAAAGCAGCATCGAATCCTAGAGCCCAAAGTCTGCTCATGCTACCATCATAGCCACGATTTGCTTGATTACCTTTTACCTAAAAGGATACTTGAAAACGTCAACACAATGGTTGGTGAGATCGTAGGTTTAGTTTAAATAGCTTTAGAATGAATGGTTTTGTGTCGTCTAATAGTTTGATTGAATACATACATAGAATGGATAACTCTGGCTATAGGTATACTTATGATACATAATAGAATGACTTAGCTTGAATAACCAAATTGCACTTATGGTCGACCTGACTAGCTTGACTACGCCCAATAAGCACAAAGCACTATTGGGATCACATACCATAGAATGAATACCATATCATACAGTAACCTAATAGCCAAAAATAGAATAACATTTACGGCACATAAAAACAGTTAAGTATCCTTTCACCCCGTGAAAACATATAAAAAGGGGCTACGTAACTAACTTGATAGCTTGAATGACTGCAATGAATACACAATATAGAATAAGTAGAATGCCTGAATACTTCAGTTTGACCAAAAAGCTTATAAGTTTGACTTGACCGAAACTTGCGAGTTTGAATAAAGCTTACCAATTTACGAGTTTGACTTTGAGAGGTCTCGAATGAATATGAGGTCACACGAGCTATATGAGGTCACATGAGCTATACGAGGTCACACGAGTTGTATAAGGTTGCATGAGCTATACTAGGTGACATGAGCTATACAAGGTCAAATGAGATATACGAGGTCACGCAAGCTTTACGAGGTCGCATAAGCTGTACTGGGTCACATGAGTTGTATGAGGTCGCGAATGACGGGGTCACAAGGTCGTAAATACGAGGTTGCAAATACGAGGTCGTGAAAATTTACGAGGTCGCAAATGAGAGCTGTTCTTCCCGAAAAGATTTCCTAGAAAACCCTAATCGATCATTTCTTTTTATCCAGAAGGTGTTTTTAACATTAGTTTGTACTTTTAGACTCACTGAAATGGTGGAAAACAATATTAAAGTTGCAAACTCGAAAATGGACTCAAACTCGAAAATCCATTTGAACAAAGTTTGTAAAAAGTATATAAAAATCCTTAAATCTTGAGATTTTGTTAACGAAATCAAACGTAACTTTGACAGAAGTTGTAATATGCAATAACAAACACTTTGGACGTAAAAAGTTAGAAACTTGACGATTATTATGAGTGTAGTTTGAGAAAAACCGAAATTACAAAAAGAAGAGCAAAATAGGGTTTTTAAATCCTTACCCAAAATCCATAAAAAGAAGATGTTTTGACGATGTTATGGTGCTAAAAACACTGAGTGTGATACTATATCTAGAAGAGTAAGCTTTGATTTTAACCAAAAATGATGAAGAAGTGTGTGTGTGACATGAATTGAGAGAAAAGGTGTTGTGTTTACCTGAAAAGAAAGCTAAATGAGAGAGTGTGTGTGAGTTGTGAGGGTGGTGAGAATGAGAGGTGAGGTTATAAGGATGTATTTATAGGATGACAACATAGGGTTCCTTATTATGAGAGGTCGCAAATTAATGCGAGGTCGCATGGTGTAGGTTCCCATGCGATGTCGATAGCTTGACTTGACACAAATTTAAATCGTTTGCTTGATTAACTATAACTATAAAATGTTTACGAATAACTCAAATAATTATAATTGTAATTTTTACTACCTTTGCCTGATTCACTTAGGCTTAACGCATAAAATTGACTATAAATAGGATTTCCAAATGAATTAAATAGACTACTCATTAGTTTGAATGCTAGAATCACATTTTTAGTCATTGAATTTGAATTGCGGGTGTTACATCCTCCCCTACTTAAGGAAATTTCATCCCGAAATTTAGACTACTTGACTAGCTACGACTCACTATAGAATAAATGAGGATACTTAGCTTGCATCTGATCCTCTCGTTCCCAAGCGAACTCGGGACCTCTACGCGAATTCCATCTAACCTTAACAATTGGGATCTTACACTTTCTCTTTCTAGGATTTCGGCTGGCTCTTCAACAAAGTTTAATTTCTCGTCTACTCGAATCCCATCTAAAGGGACGTATGAATTCTCATCTGCTAAGCACTTACGAAGGTTCAATACGTGAAATACGTTGTGAACTCCACTGAGTTCCTGTGGTAGACTCAATCGATATGCTAATGGGCCTATACGCTCGACTATCTCAAATGGCCCAATGTATCTTGGCGCAAGTTTGCCTCTCTTGATGAATCTGACTACACCTTTCCAAGGTAAAACTTTAAGTAACACTCGCTCGCCTACCTTGAATTGAAATGGCTTTCTTCGATTGTCTACGCAACTCTTTTGGTGATCACGAGCTTTAGTAAGGTTGTCTTTGATTTGAGCGATTCTTTCTGTTGTTTCCTTGACCATTTCTGGTCCGATCATTTGACTGTCTCCCACCTCTTGCCACGCAAGTGGTGATCTACACTTTCGTCCGTATAATGCTTGGAATGGTGCACACTGTATGCTTGAGTGATAACTGTTGTTGTATGAAAACTCTACGAGTGGGAGATGAGTGTCCCAATTGCCTCCAAAATCAATAGCACATGCTCTCAGCATGTCTTCGAGTGGTTGAATAGTTTGTTCGCTCTGACCATCATCGGTTTGCTGATTATAAGCTGTGCTGCATATCTAAACGTGGGCCTAATGCTTTCTGCATAGATTGCCAATAGTGTAAGTTAAATCGACTCTGTCTGAAATGATTGACATTGGCACTCCATGCTTGGCTACGACTTCCTTAATATACAAATTTGCCTCTGTCATCTCTTTGCTCTAACTGCTCTTTCATTCTTGTTAACTCTTGTTTTAGTTCTCGCGTTAACCCTGCCCTTATATAGTGAGTTTTTTCTTTTTTTTCCTAGAAAGAGGACGTTACCTCATTTAATAACCACCCAAAATTACTTTACACTATAAAACATCAATTTGTGTTGGACATACTGATAAGTCATAAATTATACATTCTTAATTAGATTTATTTGCACGTTTTATATATAAATATTACCCAATTGGTTACGAAATATAATGTTTTTGGCACTTATCATTTGCATAAGAGTTTTTGGAGGTTGCAATGAAATTTGGTGAAAAATGCACTAAAAATGCCAATTAAAACGTCATTACACTGTTTTGGTCATAACTTCTTCATCCGGACTCAGATTCGGACGATTCAACTGCCCACGGATTCAGAAAATAAAGATCTACAACTTTCATGTTGATCACTTTTGATGAATAAGCCACCATGATCACGTTTTGGAGAGTTGAAGCGTAAGATAAAAGATGAAAGTGACATATACCTACCATGGGACCCCATTGAATTATTTAATATTTTCTTTTTCAAAAGTGGCGTGCAATTAAGTCCTATAAATTGTGAATTCACAATTCACAATTGGAGTGTGTGCAGAAGAAGAGTTTCGGCAGAGAGGGGAGCGGCGATCAAATGACAGTGACATATATCATTCATAGGACCCACATCCAATAAAAAACTTCCCACTTTCAATGAATTCGTTTCCTATAAAAGCAAAGGGACGAAAGACAGGCAGAGCGTGCCTCACCTGACAAGTGAGAGTACAGACTCCGTTCTTCTCAACGCAGTGTCCGGTTATTCCGCCTGAATTTTATGTTATTTAGTTTTTAGTCACCAAAGATCCTCACGATCACCAAATCTTAGTTATAATTTTATATTTCCAGTATGTATTACGTTACTACTGCAATCAAGTTACTTTGTTACGATTTGTATTCAAGATATCAACCGCTGTTATTTTCATCTAGATACTTTTAGTATTTACAATCGAAGCGACCGCAAGAACTAGCTTGTTCTAGTTTGTTGACATAATCGTCAATTGGGTTTTGTTAAATACTACTTGTTACTAGTTACTGTTACTTTGTTACTGTTACTATTCAAGATAATTTTAGTATTAACAATCGAAGCAGTCGCAAGAACTAGCTTGTTCTAGTTTGTTGACATAATTGTCAACTTGGTTTTGTTAAATACTACTAGTCACTGTTACAAAAATCCTTTCGCATCCGTTATTTAGTTGGTGGTGACAGCCTAACTATTAACAGGTAATTAAATCAATTCATCAACTACTTGCCGACCAAAAATATCCGCTGGGTATTTTAGAAGTGTCCAAAGAAGGCTAGGTGACTCCTAGCATCCACTTGTACTCGGTCATTTAATTTACTTTAATTTTATGTCATTTAAAAGCTTTCAAAAAGATCTCTTGTAGTTGTTAGGCAACGTGACAACTCGGACACAACCCCCAATTTTACACTTTCTTTTTAGATTAAATTTAATATTATTATTAACTATTAAACTGATTCCCTGTGGACAATCATGGACTTACTACTAGCTATACTACATACGCGACAGGGTACACTGTCCGTGTGTAATATAATTATTAGTATATCCTTGTTTTATAAATTAATATTAAAACTTGGGTGATTTTTACGAGCAAAAAGATTCAATAAAATATGCACTGAAATTACACATCACATACCCAAAACACCTACTAACCTTGAACGTCAATAAAAAAAAAAAACCTACACTAATAACTCAATGATACAACACAATCACTATAACGCATACTTAGATTATTGTTCTTGTCGAAATTAAAAAAAATAATAGAGTTAATTGCACGATTGGTCTATGTGGTTTGCACGTTTTAGCAATTGGGGTCCCTTTTCAAGTTTACTAGTAACGATGATCCCTAAATCAAGAATTTTTTGCATCCTTAGTCGAAAATTAAACCGTTAATTTTTTGCATCCTTGGCTAAAATTAACGGATCCTTGGTCTATCACATCGTGTCTTTCTTGGATACAACACTTCACATCATGGTTATCGGTGCTTCGATACCACCACGACCACAACCGAACGCATCTACATTGCAGATGTGTTTACGAAACCTCTATCGTCATCCAAACTACGGTTGGCTCCCTGACCTTAGTTTGCGGGGGAATGTTAGACATATTATATAGTTTAGGGATTAGAAGGTGAATATGTTCTCTATTTATATCCCCAATTGTTATCACAAGTATATACAATAATACAACACAACTACAAAGTCTTCTCTCTTAAATGAAACGTTATATATAAAGTTTGGGTTCTTTTAGCTTTAGAGATGACAAGGTTCGAGTGAAGCATAAACTAGTTTGTTACAAGAAAAATTGTCATTCAATGATGCATCAAAAATAGTTTCTAAAGTAAAAAACTAGCAAAAATCAGTCACGGTACTAAAATAGTAAAGAGATTTTCTAATCTTCCTTAAAAACTGCTAAACATTTTAGAAACGTTATATAAAATGTAGATAAAAAGTAATACCTTTTACTACTGTTTCAAAAATTGTCAATATCACCTTCATTTATACTAATAAATAGACAACCTATTTTATTTATTTTTTTGGGGGTAATGATAAGAAAAAGAAGTAGGTAGTATATAGAGAAGTAGAAGTGTGGTGCATAATAGAGGCTATATATGACTTATATGTATCTTGTAACATGTGCAGGTTTCATACAATAGGAATGATATCAGATATTTCGAATTTGAAGCTCCAAATAAAGATAAAAACCCAATTTTTAGCCATGGGTATCAATTATGGTGTTCATCTCGTATTTAGATTTTGTGGTGCAAAAAAATCCCTAGCTAAACAGACGTATGTGAACCTAGCATACAAAATGGGGAAGGAAACCTTAAATTCATATTTCGCAACTTGGAGAGAAGACGAGTGGATGACAATTGAATTGTATCGGTTTTTGAATGACAAGGAAAACACCGACGTTGAGTTTCTACGAAAGAGCATTTCACGATCCTATTGTGGAAGCCGTGGCATTTATGTTGAAGGCCTTGAGTTTCGAGCCATTGACGATGCAAGTTTTAGAATACTCTCTGGTTCTTATTACAAATTATTTCGAACTAGTTTAATGAATGTAGAAGTGAAAAACATAAGCCAACCTTTTTTTTATGTCTACATTACAATTTACAATTATATAACGTGTTATAATATTTCTACAGGAGCAACATGCTTTTTGCGATTCTTCCAATAAGCAGGAGCAACAAGGAAAAATATTATATGATTTCCGCAATGGAAGCCATTAGCGATTCTTCCAATAAGGAGATTTTTATTTCGACTGAGTCCAGGTTTGCCCTTTGTGACAACTTCAATTACACCGTCTCATTCTAATCATCTAATCTTCCTTTTGTTCATTTCCCATTCATGTACATACGTAAATTAAGACGACTTTTGTTCTCAACTTTGCTGACTTAAATAGTTGAAACTTGCTGTTTATGAATTAGCTTTCATAATATGAAATTAATTGTAGTGTATATATTGTATACAAATCCAGATTTCGAAAGGTGATTGAGCTTCTATCAACACAGGAATTTCATATCATGTCCAAGATTAAAAGTAAAAGATTGTTACCAAATACAGAATACACGTGTTACCTTGTGTTCAAGCTTTCAGAAAAGTGTAGCGGGTTGCATTGTCCAGTGATAGTAGGAGATTATAACGGGCCCGAGATTAAAGAGGGTATAATTGTTTATTTTAGAACCCCACACTCATGGAATTTGCCCAGTGATGATAGTCAGGTTCCAAAAGAGAGGGGAGACGGATGGATGGAGGTTAATTTGTGGAAGTTCAAATCAGAGCTTAAGAATGACTCTATTTCTATAAATATGAAACTTAGAACTTATGAAGGAAATATGTCTGGTCTTGTTGTATGTGGCCTAGAGTTTCGTCCGATGTAGGAATCCTTGTATTAACTAAAAGAAGATTTCTGTATACATATATGATGCTGGAATCTTTGTATATCAACTAAAAGAAGGTTTCTAGAAATAGAATAGTTTGCCGTTCTAAAAAAAGAAGTTTCTATATACATATATCGTACAGTAAATTTTTAGGATGAGAAGTGTGTATTTGGGTTTGATTTGTGGCACAGGTTTTAAAAAAAAAAAGGAATTGTGAGCATGTATACCCGGCAATGGGAACGCTGGACCTTGACATAAGCCGGAGAGGATTTGTTGCAGGCATGGGTGTTTGAAGAGATGATGCGTTTTTCACTTTTAACCCAACTTTTTATATTCTTACAAAATAATTTCGTTATTTTTGTAGTAATCCGTTCAACCTTTTCAAATTTGACCATGTTACAGTTTTAGCTTCTTTTTTTTTTCTTCCGAAAAGTAAGTATCATTCGCATCAAAATTCAAGCTATTCCGCACTTGCAGAATAGCCCATTGTTACAAATGAGGATTAGAATACATTAAAATTGTTCCAATCGTCCCAACTAATCATTCCTTTTTTTAATCTACTTCTATACCACAAGAAACCGATTGCTTTTATGTCTAAGAAAATCTTGTTGCTACAAATCTTCATGTTTTGAAAAATCTTCTTGTTCCTAGCCTTCCAAAGACAACAACATGAAACGAAGAGAATACCTTTGAAAATCTTTCTCCATTTCTTTCCCAAAACCCACCTTGTCGCCGATCTCAATGAGTTCTTTAACCGACGAAAAAACTAGAGTACCGATATTGCACCATGTACTTACCCTTCCCCAAACTTCCACAAAGACTTGACAATAACAAAACAAGTGATTGGCTGTTTCATCCCAAGCCTCACACAAGCCGCAAAGAGTCGAACCGAAATTACAATTACGTACCTGAAGAGCCTTATAAGTTGGGATACGATCGAGAGTAGTCCGCCAAAGAAAAATATTACATTTTTTTGCTACCACGGACGCCCATTCGAACACAAATCTTCCACTGAAGTCGGTACCACTCCTAAGAAACTTCTTTACGCTTTTGACCGAGAAAACATTATTCGAATCTCCAAGTCAAACCCACCTATCCGACCCATCCTTTAATTTGACATCATCCAAGAGCAAACTAAACCTGTTCCATTCGTCCACAACTTCGCTAGACGAATACCATTCTTGACACCCAATGAACCTCTTTGAATCAAAACAAAACCGGTCTCTAACAAGACATTTTTTTTCCTTCTCCATCTTAAACAAGAATGGAAAAGAGTCTTTTAATCGTTGGTCGATCCAATTGTCCAACCAAAAACAAATCCTCTCACCATTCCCACACATACCTTTGAAACAATCATTAAGACAATGACCAGCCACCTTAACTTTATCGACAGCCCCAATGAGCGCCTTCACAACCCGAAAAAGATCGATTAACTGGAACAGATTTCCATGACCTACACGAGCCATGTAGGGAGTCGATGACCATCCTCCATAGAGCAAACAGTTCATTTCTAAAACGCCAAATCCATTTGGAGAGTAAAGCAATATTAGAATCTTTTAGTTTACAAATTCCCGGCCCTCCCACATTAATAGGCGATGCCACCCGGTCCCACGCCACCCAATTGATCTTTTTCTTTTCCGCCGATCCTCCCCATAAAAATCTTCTGATCAAAGATTCCAGCCCCTCAATAACCGAACACGAAACATAAAAAAGCGAGAAGTAATAAGTAGGAAGGCTTTCCATCACCGCTTTAATGAGAGTCACTCTACCACCAATTGAAACTCAAATTCATCCGTCAAATCCGTTTCTTCCAATTTCGAATCCAACTCTTGTAGTTCATTTTTGCACAGCTAATATTCCTCCCCGTCTTTTTTACTCACTTCTTCACGCCAATCTTTAATTCTTTGTGAATTAAAAGAGAATGGCAACTGTAATTTATGTAAATGTCTTCTTTGGTGAAGCAACTGCCAAATTCCCAAAAGCAACACAGATGGGTAGAAGAGGATTAAGGGCGTTTCTGTTTATAAATGCTTCAAGATTTTTTGTTTAAATATGTATAGAAATGATATATTTTCTTTGTGATATGATCATTTGTACAGATTCTAGCAAATGCAAATGGATTCCTCGTCAAGTCAGTTTGGGACTTGGTAAAACTGTGATGACCATTTCTTTGATCCTTGCGAGACCTGGCAAAGGAACCACTGAAAATGAGATGAAAATGATTGCATAGGTAAGAGAAGAGATTATGAAACAAAGGCTTCCTGAAGACCAAGAGGTGGAACGCTCATTGTTTGTCTGATGCCTTTGCTTAGCCAATGGAAGGTATGTCTTCTACAGTTTGCAAAAGGGCATATAATGGACTTTCAGTCAATCTCTATTTTAGAGTATATATGTTCAAAGCGGGACATGTTATAAGTCTGATCAAATAAGGACCAAGTTATCAGTTAAAGGGACTTATAATACTGGTGACCATGTTCTATTTTGATTATTAATTTGGTCACCATTTTTTTTGCCTTGTAGGATGAGCTTGAAACCAATTCGGCAGCAAACAGTATATCTGTTTTTGTTCGTTATGGTGGTGGTAGGAGCAAATGACCCAAGAGTGATAGCTGAAGCTACCGTTATAAAAGCATAATCCACCTTCTTACTCGTCTAATTTGGAAGTTTTTCATATCGTTTCTTCTTAAGTAATAGAATTCATGTGAAATTTTGTTTCAGGATTCGGAGAATAGCATTTTTCAGAAAGTAGATTGGTATTGAGTGTTGTTAGATTAAACATTGGAACCCAATAAGACGGCAGGCCATTTGGTAGTCTTTATGATAGATTAAATATCTTCTCTATATATCTCTATATATATATGTATATTGCTATCAGAAAGTGCTCACGTGGCACTCTCTGAGCCCGCCACGTCAGCATTTTCCTACGTGGCATCACCATATCGTTCGGCTCGCCACATCAGCTTCCACATAGGATTCTAGCTCGCCACATCAGTTTCCACATAAGATTTTGCTCATCTATCCCTTAATAATTATTCAAAAAATAAATGCCAAGATTGGGAATCGAACCCAGGTACCTTGCATCAAAGGAAGAACGCTTACCATCTTAGATACAAGCGAAGTTGTGTTATTTTTTCATGTATATTATATATATCCTTTATTCCATGTAACTAATTAATTAAAACTTACATGCCATTTTTAATTAACTGAAACAAGTAGCTAATAATTTCCATTATTTGAAAGATATAAATAATGAAATGTTTAAATTAGTTGTATTTTTTAACTAGATTTTTATCCCGTGTAAATACACGGACTGACACAAAATATTACATTTTAAAAACATTATAAAAAATAATATTTCATTATGAAATTCATATGGATTAGATGAGTCTTATTACATGTTAAATGACTACATGTTATTATATATTTAAAGAATTGTAAATATTGTTTTATCAATATTTATTTAACTTACTTATTAGATTTTAGTATCGTATATACATACGGTAGGTTAAAATAACTGTATTAAAGTTTTAAAAATAGTTTTATACATATTTAATATCTTCGATTTATATACTCATTGAAAATGTAAGTTCGTTTTTATACATATTTATTTAACTTACTTAATAGTTTTTATGCTTTTGGTTTGATTGGTTCTTTGGCAGAGACCATGGTATCTATAGTGGTGGGTACCTCCGGTAATATCTTACTGCTTTTAACATCTTTATATATATATATATATATATATATATATATATATTTCTCTATCTTTAGCCGATTACGTGGCATATCTTAGAACTCGCCACCTCAGTTTTTTGCTTACGTGTCATCACTACATCGATTTGGGCTGTGAGCTCGACAAGTGGCTGCCATCTCATCCGCCACATCTACATAGTAGTGTAGGTCTCCACTTAAAAAAAAAAAATTATACCCGGTTGACTATGTAAAACAACAC
>JAOEHQ010020739.1:0-14574 GCA_025447715.1 Asclepias incarnata
TATATCAGCGTACATGTATATACTGCATATTAGGTGTTCGATGAAATGCCTCAGTGAGTTTCGTCTTCCTCTTCTATCTTCAATCAGGGTATGTTTTTTTTTTAACAATCAAGGTATTTTGGGGGTTTTCTATCAGTATGTTTTTCATGTATAAAGGTTTAAAAAAAAATGTTTCTGGCAGTATTTTTTTCATGTATAAAGATTTTTTTCATGCCTCAGTGGTATTTGTTTTGTTTTGAACAACTGTAAAGCTATTAGTGTTTAAGTTCATTAGCTATGATGGCAGTAATGATAATTGTCCCTTTTTATTGGCTATGGTGATGTGTATAAGTTCAGAGTTCCTTGAGTTTATGTGTTCCTTGAGTTTATGTAAACCGCTTTATTTGTAACTGAGTTCCTCTTTTGGTTCATTAGCTATGATGGCGGTAATGATAATTGTCCCTTTTTATTGGCTATGGTGATGTGTATAAGTTCAGAGTTCTTTGAGTTTATGTGTTCCTTGAGTTTATGTAAACCGTTTTATTTGTAACTGTTAACCTGTTTTGGTTCATTAGCTCATAGGTGGTCAATTACATGTTTAGATATTCTTCCAGAATACATGTAACTGATATATAAAGGGCTAATGGACGTGTACAAAGAAATGGAAGAATGCAACGGAAATGAGGGGAAAACTGATCTTATTAACTATATGATCTTATTCATCTATTAGCATACATCGTTTACATGGGTCATATCTTAACCTATTTGCTTCAATTTTTGAGGCATTTGTTATCATCTTTTTAAAACCGCTTTGATTTTGTTTATTTGATTTAATTAAATTTTTTAGGAGAAATGGACCATTGTTTTCCGCAGGATAGGGACCTGGAACTGTAAGAATTTCAAGGTATGTGAACCCATAGGCAATTGATGTATGCAAACCCATAGGCAAGTGTCTTTTTAACCAACAATGCTTGTATGTAGATTGTGCTTTTCTGTAATTATATGGCCTAATATGATTGTTATGTTTTGTTCAGGGCAAAGACGATTATGTTAGAACACAATGGATGGTGGTGGTTACTGGAAGGCAGAAACTTAAAGGTGAAATTATAGTAAAATGTTTTGGCTATGGTTGTTTTTAGCTGATGGATGGTGGTGGTTACTGGAAGGCAGAAACTTAAAGGTGAAATTATAGAAACTTAAAGCATTGGTCAAGGAAAATGATTTGGTTACGTTTTTTGAGCCAAAACTCAAGTTCAATGCGTCTATTTTTCATTCCATGTGGTTTCGTGTCAAAATAAGAAATCAAAGTTTGTCAAAAGAGCTTTGTAAGTTAGGTGGTCTAGGCTGAGTTTTGAGTTGAAAATTTGAGTCGCTTTTGAAAAATCAAAGATCACTCGATTTTAAGAGTTATGAGCTGGAACCGTTACTGCAACATACTTGATGTGTTATGAGATCAGAATAAAAAGATGGGAATTTTATATGTATTGTTATTTATATGTATTGTTATTTAATTGATCATACAAGATTTATTACTAATATATTCCCTCTGTTATGGTGTTAGACACATACGAAGAGGGAAGTCTGATGCAGGTTTTGTTCTTTTTGAGCCTGGGTCCCGAACTGGCCTGGTTTTGTGGAGTTTGATGATGTGAATGGCAAAGTCCTTACATTCCCAGCACAAGATAGGTAAATATTTAGCCAATATGATTAGCATCTGTTTGCACAATCTTACCATCTTTGGGCTTGACCGTAGTTTTTATTCTTGTTATTAGCATTTTCAAGGTGTTCGAGTTGAAAAATTACATGACCCGTTTATTTATTTGTTCTTTCTGTTTTGTAGAAGGAAACCAGCCTAAGTCAAAGAAATCAAGTTATATGATACTTGATCACATGTCGTTGACTCCTATGTTTTGTAGAAGGAAACTAGCCCATGCATTTAACTTTCTTGATTTGATTTAACTTTGTCGCTCTAAATAAATGTTCGTTGCAGCTAACAATAAAATATATGTTGGCTATTACTAATGAGCAAATGTAAAGACGTAAATTTTGATAGATCCTAAACAAGAAAGCGTTGCATTTATACTAAGTCTAATGTGTCCAGTGGTTTGGATGGATATAGATAGTCTTATCTAATCATCTTAGCCCCCAATGTATGTAAGTGTATGCTTATTATTTGTTTTATGGTACAATTTGGCATGGTAGAAATGACTTGATTAACGATTAATTATAGGAGAAAGATCGATGAGGAAATTGTTGTGGAAGACGAAAGGATGATAGCATTAATGAGAGCATGAGTCGGCTAAAACAAGTGGAATCCGGCTATTGAGGAACAAGCTCATAATCTTGAATATATAAGAGGATGCCAGTGCTGGTTTTGGGGAAGTTTACTGAAGAGTATAGGAATTCAAATTTATAAAATAAGCTTAAACACTCATTTATATATGGGGCTGGAAACTGATTTCAAAGATGAACTCAAGTTACCTTCGGCTCCCAGTAGGCATGCAGTACCGGCTTGAAAGGTTAACACTCAGGGGAATTTTACAAAATTTGTTATTCTTTTGAAGTAAAGGTCATTTAAATGTTACCTTTATTACGAGTTCTCCACTTTCCGTTTTCAAATAGTTAAACATATATATTTTGTTCTTGACTTTTCTTTCTAAATATTCAGTGCCATAATTCTGACGGGAATTTATGTTAGGTTCATCCATTTTCAGCCAAAGGTGGGGAATGAGTTTACTCCTAAGTGAGTTCTACAAGTGCTAACTGTGGTTGGTAACATCTGGAAAGACAACTGCAATGTGTCTTTTATGTAAGCCTACTATTCTATTAAACTTAAAGTCTAATATGTTGTTGCTATATATTTCGTCTTTTATTTGGATTACTTTTATATGCGCCAATTACTTTTATATATGTGTTTATTTTAATTTTGATCTCCTGGTTAGTTTTGAAGTGTTTTTATTTGAACTTGATTAATTGTATGATACTAAAAGTGTAGCTTATGAAGGGACTGTTGTGGGGGGCTTATTATAGTTGCTATAAGCTGGTCTGGATTTCATATATAAAACTGGCATGGCTTCATTATTTTCATGAGGGTGATAGTTCCATCAGAAGCCTTGATTCCCAAAAAATGGTGATCGTGTCAAGGATAAACAACGCAGTAGAAACTCCTTTGTTTAATATAGAACATTTTTTCTTACAATTACTTGCAAAACCATCTTTGTTTGAATGGATATCCTAATTGACATCTTGAGGTTAATGTAGTGGTTTATGATGAGGTTTAATAAAACTTACAGTTTAAATTTCTTTAACAATGTTTTGTTTGTGATTGTTTTTATTAGTAGTTTATCATGCAAGAAACTTCTTCTCAGGTTTGTTTAAGTCTAAATATTGGTTGTAATCTTAATTTATTTTATGCATGAGTCGGCTAAAACAAGTGGAATCCGGCTATTGAGGAACAAGCTCATAATCTTGAATCCCCGTATGTGTTGCCGTCGTTATCATTGTATAAGAGGATGCCAATGCTGGTTTTGGGGAAGTTTACTGAAGAGTATAGGAATTCAAATGCGTTCTCGAGTATGTTTACCAGGCTCTCAGGGTTATTTTATATGCTGTTGAAAGGTGGGATTAAGACTGCAATGTTGAGAGAAGCTTATAAGGGTGATGGGTTGAGAGAATCTGGGTGTTTATAACGGTGCTTTCAAATGCGTTCTCGAGTGCTTTTACCATGCATTCAGGAAACTTGTGCTTTTATGCACAAATCTGGGTGTTTATGTAGGTGGTGTTTGGATTTGCCTTTGTCAGCAAATTATCTCACACCCACAAACATCACAAATTTTTTTCTGTATTTATTTTTGAATTTGATCTATAGAGAATGATAGTGACTTGCAAATGTGGTTTTTGTGTGTTAAACAGGCAAATATGTTAACATGGTGAAAGCTGGAATCGTGGATCCTCTAAAAGTTGTGAGAACATGCTTAAGTAGATGCCTCAAGGTATATTATTATTATTAATACGTCCTATTGTAAACAGTTGGCTATAAAGGCTAAAAGTTACAGGCTATCTTGATCCATTAAAGTCTCAAGATCAAGAAGAGATGGCTGAAATAATAAAGATATTTGAATTGGTTGAGAAATACAAACTTAAGGGTCAATTCAGTTGGATAGCAGCTCAAAACGATAGGACACGCATTGGGGAATTGTATTATTGTATTGCTGACACAGTGGGGGCAGGGCAGGTTTGGGAAAGATCCACCCCATTGACTCCCTTATATGGACTGCTATCGAGTCTACCATTTCTAAAGGCTAAAAGTTACAGGCTGTTCTTGATCCATTAAAGTCTCAAGATCAAGAAGAGATGGCTGACATAATAAAGATATTCGAATTGGTTGAGAAATACAAACTTAAGGGTCAATTCAGTTGGATAGCAGCTCAAAACGATAGGACTTTAATTGAGTCTACCATTTCTGCTAACATATTTAGGTGTTGCATCTGCACTTTACTCTGCAGGTTGTTTTGAGATTCATAGAAGCGGTCAAACAGCTCGGAGGAGCAGATAGTAAGTGCATTTCTTGAACGTTGTTCAGAAATATTGAAGGGAAAAATGTTCATTGGTTTTTGTTCTATTTTGTTACAGAAGCTACTCTGAAATCAGTTTTGAAGCTAATGGTAATTCAAGGCCTTACTTTGTATCACTTAAAGAGTCATCTCCAGGTAAGACACATGCCGACCAGAGTTCCTTCTAATGCATAAAAAGATAACTTTAGTCCCATTTCTATTTCCGGCAACCAACTTTTCTTATGCCAAAAGACCATTAAAGTTTGAAAATGAGGTTACTTAGTAAAAATAATTCATTTGATGTAATATGGACTCTTAACAGACTAGATGACGTGGTATCTAAGACATAGTTATCAATTGTTATAACCACAATTTGCAAAATTTGGAAGTTTAATGGTTTTGTTGCTTAAAATAAGTTGGTTTCTATAAACAAAAATTCAGCCAAAGTGTTGTTACCTTTTTATGCAATTTGACAAAAATAGACGGACAAACTAAATTGCTTTTTGTTTGGCAGAAGTACATGCTCAGTAAGACTAAGGGGATTTTGCATCGATGATGACAAAGAGCTTCACCTCTGAGTTTACTCATGTCGAGAGGTATTTCTGGACCATGATTAATCTATTTTGTTTACCATTTAGTCTGAAACTCGTGCATCTACGGTTAATAATAGTTAGTGTCATTCAACAAAAACTTTCTGGTTAGTTGTTTCAAGAGGTTTTATATTTTATTGATCCATTTGCTTTTGGGTTCATTATGTCATGTATTTATTTGACATGAGTTGATCATTGAAGCGGTTGTTTATGACATTTGTTGCAGTAACCGTGTTGTTGACAGTAGTAACATAGATACAATGAGGTTATGAATGAAACATAACCTTATATATTAGATGTGGTAATGAAGTAAGGATTTTCAGTAACAATTGCTCATTTATCTAGACTTTTGTCTCACTTCTGCATTGATTCTCATATGGAAAATTTATACATGGTCATAAGCTAAGCATACACATGTAACCCATTCAACTTTTTTATGCAGTTAAACATAAATGAATATCTAATGATGTTATAATTAAAATTTTATTTTAGTACCACTTTCTTTTAAGCTATACACATACACCTTGCACCAACTTGTGGTTCTTAAGGTTGCTCTAAAAAAGATTTGTCTTTTTTAGATTGGATTATTTTAGTACCACTTTCTTTTAAGCTATTCACATACACCCTGCACCAACTTGTGGTTCTTAAGGTTGCTCTAAAAAAGATTGGATTATATATGGAGTATATGGAGTAAAGTTTACTGCAATTGGCATGGAAGAATGTAATGATATTTTTTATGGAAATGGGTTTTATAGTGCAGGTTTGACTTTGATAAGTCAAAGTCAGATTGGACTTCTCCTTAGAGGATCAACTAATAAGGAAATAATGTTTTGGTTGAGCTGTTGGCAACAAAATGGTGCAATTTTGATGTTTTTAAGTAAAGAAAATGAGGTAATATGGGTAAAATTTGATGAGGATTGTATATTTTGTTTTTTAAGGATGCGTATATCGTGGATAAAGATTTAATTGGTAACGTGGATGATAGCTTACATGGAGAATACTATAATGAATGATAGTTTACTTTGAGCTATTAATGAGATGCCACGGAATGGTGAACCTGATATGTCGTGTATGCAGTCTACAGAAATATGGGCTAGAGTTACTTAGGCTCCTGCTGCAGGTATGATTTTTGAAGACAGGACCAATGCAACTTTCAAAACTGCAAGTTGAGTCTATAATCATTGGAAGTGTATTATTTAACTTCTAATCATATATAACATGTAATGGTTTTGTTTCTATGGGTTTTGATGTATTTTGACGAAAGTAATTATTCTTGATTTTAGTAGATAACACTTTGCTTTCTCATGGATATAGCAAAGTTACTTAAAGCAAAACTAACATCAATATGAATAATAGTTTCTTTGCTCCACTTTCTTTACAACATCATGTTCTTTGACTCGAATGTAAGTCTATCACTGCTGAATCTTTTAAACAAATAAAAGTTTAGACGTTCATTAGCTCGAGCATTTGTCTCTTACTGCTGAATCTTTTAACTAAAAACAAAACGTTAATGTACCAGTATCATTGGGTAACGAACAATAACAGTAACAAATATTAACTGACATATTATTTCTTTCACCTAATCGGATATAATAAAAACAATTTTATTCAACAGGCCCGCCTTTTGGCGGGATATAAATCTAGTATATTATATATAAGAGAGGACCACTAGCAAGGTGCTAAGATCCAAAAATACAATACAATTCTAGAAATACAAAAATCTACAAATTCTAGAACCATCCCAGAACTTTAACTGCAAAGGTCGTAAAAAGGTTAAAAAAAACTTATGCCAATTTCAGGAAAACCTAAGACATAAGAAATAACATCATCATTGAAGGCCGAGCCACCGGTTTTCATTTCAATGATGTTTTTGATATGACCCCATACAAGTTCTGAGGAGACCACAAAGAAACCGAGCCACGAAACCACAAAACTACCCAAACGGACACTCACTCCAATTATCCCACGAAGACTTATCCTTCCTATCTCGATTGTGAATCCAAAGATAAGAAGTGGAAACAATGGCGTTGAATACATCCAAGCTAGACTCGTGAATAATAGCTTGAAGTCTATTTCGATAAAAATAATAGCTTGAAGTCTATTTTGATGAATCGCCGAGGTGTTAAGCGAATCACACCAAGAGAGAATTCTATCCATTGAGTCGTCCGGAATGTCACACTTAGTCCAATTATTCAATAACACCTTGATCCGCTTGACAAAGATACAAGATTGAAAGACATGGTTGGTGTACTCTATAAAATCTAGCAAGGTGCTAAGAAATGCATACAAAGTTCACGGATAAAAAAAAAAAGAGAAAGAGCAAAAGGAGAAATAAAAAAACAAACTCGGTATTAAAAAGTGAAACTATTCCATAGGGACCATGTGATTTCTGAAAAAGACGATCTAGTAGAGAGCCAGAGAAAGCTTGTTCCTTTGATTTTCTTAATTGCAAACCGGATAGATAGTTGTTTGTTAAAAAAAATGCTCTCATTCCGGATTTTCCAGATTACCCAACAAAAAGTAAGTATAATAACATGAATAACCTTCTGTTTTCTTGGGTTTGTGGTAGTGACTTTGTGAAGCTCCAGTAGTTCTCTAAGGGATTGAGGTTTCTGAAATGTTGTTTTTATTTTTTTCAATAAATTAATTTTGCATGCCATGACTAATTTAATTGGTTCAGATTCTTAGGTATATACTCCGTATTTTTCTATGAATGGAGATTCATTAAAAGGGTTATGTATATACTTTGTTTTGATGTTATTATTAGAACTTATTATAGTTATATGTTATGTTATTATCGGTAACAATGTTGGTATATAATTTGTGGTTATTATTATAATTACTGCTATATGTTATGTTGGTATATAATTTATTGTTAAATTATATAGCAATGTTTTCAATTAACATATAAAGTCAAAATTTTTGTTGTAAAGTTAGTATGTGAAAACGGTAAATTATTTATTACTCCCTCCGTCCCACTAAATGTGTCCACTTTTAAATTTTCAAAGTCAATTGTTTACAACTTTGACCTTGAATATCTTTGTTTGTGTTTTTTAATACTTGATGAAAATTATATGAAATAATTGAGTTTTACATATGTTTACATCGGTATAACTTTCATCGAGTATTATATAACACAAACAAAGATATTTAAGGTCAAAGTTGCAAAAAAATTGACTTTGAAAACTTAAAAGTGGACACATTTGGTGGGACGGAGGGAGTATGTTTTTTAATAATAATATCCTTAAGGTGACTATCGAAAGGATGTTTATAGTTTATATAAATTATCTTTCTTATTTGTAAATTTATAAAATTATCAAATAATCATTTGACTTATACATATACTCTTTTTGATAAAAAAAAAAAAAACAAAAAAACAAAAAAACTAGAATTTCTTTTATATACTCTTTTGATAAAAACAAGAAATCTTTTTTAATTACACACCAAAAATATATTATTCTAGAAAAACCCACGCTTACGTACGGGTGGGCAATCTCTCCTCGTTTTTCTACAAAATTATTATTGTCATTTTAATCATTAATTTTGGGTGCCACCATGTACTTATTGAGTTAACTTAATGAAATTTGCCGTTAATAAAAAAGGCATTTGCATATTTTTCCCAACTTAAAAGACATAATTACATATTTCCCCAGATCATGTTTTATGAGTATTGTATTTATGCATTAAAAACTTGTATTATGAAGAAATTTGCAAGTTTTCTTCTTAAGTTGGGTATATTTGCAATTTTTTCCCAAAAAAAATCATTTGCCACCTCATAAAAGGAGCAAAAGTTGAATAATCATGATGGAAACTTATAGTAGAGCTGTAGACTAGTGTAGAGGGCCTAGAGGCGCACAAAGCTTTAGCAAGACCCAGATCAAGAAAACATTGAATGTTAGTATGTTACTACTTAGGCCTCTCCCAATGGAGAAATTATAGCCAAATTATAGCTAAATTATGGTAACACCAATGTTACCATCTAAATTATGGGCCAAATTATGGGCTCGTTATCATAACACCAATGTTACTGTCTCGTTATGGCCGAATTATGGATTTCAAATTATAGCCATAACGTGAAGGTTGCAGCTTTTCTTTTCTTTTTGTCAACTCAAAGAAAGCAAATAAATTAATTAAATATATGTTTAAATATATTTGGGTAATATGTAGTGATGATGTGGAAATAAAAAATTGAGAATTTGGTGGTATGGTTGGTAGGGAGTAAATTATGGGTAAATTATGGGAGAAAGGGATGATGTAGCGCTGACGTGACAGTGATAATTTGAGAATTTGGTGGTATGGATGGGAGAGGCCTAATAATTGTGTCAAAAATCGAACCCCCAACTCACGTGATAAATAGTTCATTTTAACTTTGGGTAATGATAAAGTCACATGGATTTTATCCATCCACAACAACTGCTGCATAATATACTTGTACAGTACAACTATATGATGCATGAATTGTTGTGGATGGATAAAAATCCATGTGAATTTATCACCTCCCATATTGAAATGTTAAAATGTTATCTTTTAAATATGCTATATTTTATACATAATCATTTATCTAAAATATTTTGTTCATAAATCAAAACATGATAAATATATAATGAATGATACGGTGCATTACACCACTTTTTAATTAAACAGTCGTATTATAACACTTGTAGTTTGTTTTTGTTTTTTTTTTTTATATCTTAAAAATTAAAAAAAGTTGTGTACAGACACACTCCCATATCATTTGATTTCTGTAAAATAATCCTATAGGACACAAGTTAAAAGAGATTTATTGGCATTGGATCCCATGTTTTCCTGACTTCCATAAACAACTGCTTAAATTACTAATATTGACTACCCCCAAGACTTAAAATCTCCCATTGTTTTATAGCTTCGACTGACATCAAGAAAAGAGTGGGGTTGGGTTGGATTGGCTCTCAGAAAAATCACATGTACACTCACTTAACCCTTTGTCCCTGGGTGGCTCTACTAAACCAACATATTCAACAAAAACAATACACACTCTCTCTATTTTCTTAACCATTTGTCCACATCATCTCTCTGTTTCTACCCTGCAACTTCACCTATAATTGTGGCTGACTGCCATGTCTCACTTGATTCCTGTTTCTATCTTGTTTTTTATGTTTTCAGTCTAAAAATGGCATTTTTATCACTCAAACTCCAAACTCGTTTTCCACCAACACTTTAACTTCCATGGAGTAACTCCGGGTATAGCAGTAAAAGCAAGACGTGTGGGTGGATCGACTATCAAGTTTATTAGTGGCATACCGGTATCAAATCTTTGTTAAGTCAAAAGTGTAAGCAAATTTACAATTTTTCATTTTTTATAAACTTTCTGTCAATCATGGCCTTTAATGTACTACCATTCAAACCTCCATTAATGACAAACCCCATATCCTATCCAAGTTCATAAAAATCACAATTGTGCCTTCAAGAATTCACTTCGAACACATATGAAACAATGCCATCCAAAGCTACTTACTTCCTTCTATTTTCTCTATTCTCACAATATGTATTAAGTAGTGATAGAGAAACACTTCTGAGCTTAAAATCATCGATCGATCCATCGAATTCGTTACAGTGGATAGGAAATGATTTTTGCAAATGGGAAGGTGTTAAACAATGCTTGAAAAACAAAGTATCGAAACTTGTTCTTGAAAGTAAAAACTTAAGTGGCACATTGGATCCAAATATTATAAACCAATTGGATCAAATTCGAGTCTTGAGCTTAAAACATAACTCCATTTCAGGTCAAATTCCTAATCTTTTCAACTTAACCAATCTTAAATCACTCTATCTTTCTTATAACAACTTTTCGGGTGAGTTTCCGGTGTCTCTTACAACCCTTCACCGCCTCAAAACCATCGTTCTCTCCGGTAACCATCTTTCAGGCAACATTCCAAATTCATTACTCAATCTACAAAGATTACACATTTTTTACTTGGATGACAATAATTTCACCGGAATAATCCCACCCTTTAACCAAACAAGCTTGTAATAATTAAACTTGTCGGAAAACCAACTTTCCGGTGAAATTCCGGCCACTGGAACTTTATTAAGGTTCAACTCAACTTCATTTTCCGGTAATGTTGACTTATGCGGTGAAAGCTTCCATCTTTCATGTCGATTTTCACCGGTGACCGGATCCCCCTCTCCTGCTATAACTCCGGTGACCGGAAAATACTACTACCGTCACCGGGTAACCAAGATTATAACTATAATCGCTGGTTTCGTAGGTGGGTTTTCATTATTATGTGTTGTAATCACATTATTTATACTAATCATGAAAAATGGAGTGAAAAGGAATAAAATTTCAGTCGCCGGAGAAAAAGTAAACACGGCGGCGTCAGCGGTGGTTGACGGCGGCGCCGTAACCGGGGATGGGTTTTCACCGGGAGGTGGTGATGGTGGGATGGGGGTGTTGGTGTTTACCGGCGGTGGAGGTAAGGCGGAGATGACTTACAGGTTGGATGATTTATTGAAAGCTTCAGCTGAGACACTTGGCACAGGTACAGTGGGGAGTACATACAAGGCTGTGATGGAAACTGGGTTTATAGTGACGGTGAAAAGGCTGAAAGATGCCACGTGGACGAATAAGGATGAGTTTTGTAGACACGTGGAGGCCATCGGTAGGTTGAGGCACAAGAATTTGGTGCCGCTCAGGGCTTATTTGATGGCTAGAGAGGAAAGGTTGGTGGTGTTTGATTATTTCCCAAATGGCAGCCTTTTTTCACTTATTCATGGTATGTCATTTATGAGTCATTGTATATAATGTTTCTTTTTATTTCCATCTTTTTTTCCCTTTTTTTTTATATACATTTTTTAATGTATAATGAAAAGTATATAATATACAACTATTTATTACACAGTAAGGGGTACATTTAGGAAAAATAAGATGAAAATAAATACCCACTTGTATATATATGTATTGTATTATCAACTGTTTTTAGGTGTGTATATAAATATCATTAGAAAAAAAAAAGAGTGCAACTTTAAATGTGTGTAACTGTGTAGACCATGGTTGTGAAAATCGACCGATACTGCCGATTTTCCAAAATCGGATCGTGTATCGATGGGCTACCGGTACGAGTTTGTCATACTTAGACTAAAAATCGGTCAACATCATGGACTCGGGTCAACTTTGATCAAACTCGGTCAGATCGGTCAAGAATCGGCTGGATTGGTCACTAATCGGTTCTATCGGCTGTATTGGATCGGGTCAAACATAAAGTCAAAAAAAAAATTATTTAATAAAAAAATTATTTGATGAATGATGTTATTATTTCTAGACAATTATGTTTAAATTAAAGAATTATTTTAATGTTTCTAGACAATTATGTTTAAGTTTAAAGTTTTTTATATATTTTTAATTTTCTATTACATATAATTTTAAAAATTATTGTTTTAATACATAAAAACTCAATCCGATTTTTTCCCCGATCCGATCCGATTCTTCAAAAAATCTTGACTCCCCCTTGCCGGTCCGATCCCGATTTCCGCAACCTTGGTGTAGATTGTACTCTTGTAGATGCAAAGGCTGTTGGGTTTGAAAAAATTGGTTGTACTAAATATGTTACGTTTACAAACAATTTACTTGGTGCAGGATCCAAGACATCGGGTTGTGGCAAACCGCTACACTGGACTTCTTGCCTCAAAATCGCGGAGGATTTAGCTAGTGGACTTTTACATATCCACTTAGACCCTGGACTCGCCCATGGTAACATAAAGTCATCCAATGTTCTTTTGGGATCCGATTTTGAATCTTGTTTCACTGATTACGGGCTCATCAAGTTCAAAAACCCAAACCTTATTGAAGAATCAAGTGATGTCTCTCTCTTTTACCGTGCCCCGGAATGCCGTGACTTCCGAAAGCCAGCCTCTCAGCAAGCTGATGTCTACAGTTTTGGAGTTCTACTCTTGGAGCTCCTAACTGGGAAAACTCCATCCCAAGACCTTGTTTTGGACCACGGTGCAGACCTCCCTACCTGGGTCAAGTCCATAAGAGAAGAAGAAAGCGAGTCTGGTGGTGAACCTGTATCTTCTGAGAAACTTGTTGCTCTGCTGAGCATTGCATTGGCTTGTGTATCGATGATTCCAGAGAACAGACCTGTGATGCAGAAGGTATTGAGGATGATTAAGGAAACGAGAATGGAACAACCTCATGTCTCTTCTTATAGCAGTGATCATTCACCGGGAAGATGGTCGGATACAGTTCAAAGCTTGCCAAGAGACGATCACTTAAGCATATGATTATGGGTAGTTCCATTTATTAGGCAACTGCTCTTTTCAAGGAACTGGATAAATGTACTTGTGGCATCATCACATTCTAAAATGTGGTGGTTTTCAGTGCTATGTTCACAAAAATAAAATGTGCGCCATGAGCAGTTGTGACATTTCAACCATTCATTCAAAAACGTCGGTTTGGATATGGATATCAAACCAAACAGTAAAATGTTTTAATTAACCTTGACGTAAAGATTCGAATTCGGCAAAAGTCGACTAAAGTGTGTTCAAATGCTTACCACCTCTTAAATCGTTACAATAATATACTTTCCATAATCCTATTTAATAAATTAATTATTTATAAAATACAAATAAAGTTGGTAAAAAAGGTGTTGGCGGCTAACATCAGGCCCGACCTTATCCATTTTTGACATGTTACCCAGTCCAACCGACCCACTTGTTTTACCACACGTAGTCAACGAGAAAAGGTAAAAAGATTAAAGACACGTGACACCAATGATGATAACTAATTCCACTTGCTAATCATCACTCAGATACAATTTAAACTTTATTCCCTAAGGGAAGCAGCAAGCTAAACACTCTTAACTCTTTGAAAATGAAGTTCTACAAACTTTCTTATTGTGGGTTTGGATACAAATAGGCAACCAATACAGGTTCATAGAAAAAACCCCAATACTCCCTATAAACTATTTTCTTAATGGACATAGAGTCGGAGGGCAAAAACTTTTACCCGATGACTTTTTGTCAGGCTTAGCTTTGTACTTGGAGAAAACTAAAACCGAAGAAATCGCACCTCTTACCAACTCCCTGCTTCTTTTTTCATATTCATCCTGCTTGATGATAACACCATTGTCTGTATGTTGCCAAACATAAAACAAGCACCACCATGCTATATCAGTGATTTATAGATAACTGCCAAAAACCAAATATCGTAAAAAGCAAATCGAAAACTGTTACTTCCCATAATGAAATTCTCAGTTTTCACCATAAACGCAAAATAGAAGTGGCCACCATTTGGGGTAATGTTTTATCTCTAAAGGGTCAAATGGGCTAAATAAAAATTAAATATTTTTAGAAGGATTTTGGGGTTTTCAAGATCTGAAAGGTTTTTTTTTCTTTTTTTTATGTTGGGGGGGTGGGGGATGCTAGGATTATAGAAGGAGGACATAGGTTAAATGGGTCTAACTTAATGAACA
>JAOEHQ010020750.1:0-14574 GCA_025447715.1 Asclepias incarnata
CAGAAGTAACTTATCATAGTTTACTTCATTAGATCATTCCTCTTTAACTAAACTCCTAGGTTAATCAAACAAGTACTAAAAAACCCATATAAAAACTGAGCTTCCAGAGTCTGCAATGACATAGTTGAAAGCTTCTACCTGAAACAAAATCCAGTCTCTACCAACAACAAGAAAAGACAACACCATATGCCCCAACAATATACCAACATTCCACACAGGGAACTAATATAACAAGAACAGATATCATCATCAACTACACATCAGAAATACTATCCAAGTATGACCCTGACCCATATTATACTTATCGGAAAAAAATTACATTAAATGCTTCATCAACCATATGCACACACGTGCTTACAACCTTATAATCCACAGCAGCAATACAAAAACACATAACAAAAGATTCACCCAAAAACTAATTCTAGTATCTTTACTCTTTAGACCAAACCAATTACATGGGCACTCAGACCACCATCAAGATATCCTAATTGCCAGGCATCCTGGTGTCCTCACAAGATGTCTCAGGTTCAAACCTCCCTATGTAACCATCTTGAGGGTGGCCAGGGAAAGGGTTCGGAAATGGTCACGGTGATAACCCAGTTAGACGGCGTACATCTAAGTCAAAGACTTGCTCTCCCTAGCTAACCTGAACACAGAAACAGCCTCCTATGTTTTACTAAAAGGGTGATCCCCTATATAGAACTAGTACTAATACTAAAAATGAGCTACAATAAACAAGTTAAAAGTAAAGCAAATCATACATAATCGTAGCCACCTAGCCTTATCACCGATCTCCATAACCTGAAACGAAACAAAACAAAAATTAGTAACAAAATCAACAATATATATATAAGTATAAACCAATGTATATATATAAACAAATACAAATATATTATAAAAAAAAAGACTAACCTAAGTAAATTCAAATGTTCTCCATAAAACTTAGGAGGTCTAAAATCCAAACCCCTCTTTTTATGAAAAGCTTCAAGTTCTTTTATAAACAAAGCTTGTTCTTCTTCAGTTCCACATTCATCTTCTTCTTCATTATTACTATTCCCATTCCCCTGCAATAAAAATGAAAAAGATTTCTTTTTTTTAATTCTTTCATCTGCCACATCGTCATCATCATCATCATCCTCTGCCACGTCATCATCATCATCCTTTTTAGGTGGTATCATCATCGTCGTCGTCGTCATCAGTTCTTCTTTGTTACCACTCCCTGCCGGAGAATGAGATACATCGCCGCCGGTGCCGTATTTTATTCCGTTGTCGTCGCTAGGCTTGTCTTCTTCGGGTAACATCGTATATTGTTTTTGGGAATTTTAAGGTTCAGGTTCTAGTGTTGTTGTTATATATATATATATCGCCTGTAAGTATTTGTAAACCCTAATAAATAAAATTAAATAAATAAATAGATTTAACAATATATTTTTTGTTTGCTTGTTTAGTATCTCTCCCAGTGAAAATCAGAATCTAGGTGAGGTGGCGGTAGATTTAATTTGTTGGCGAGTGACGATGGATATAATTTACCCACCCAAATGCGTTTTTACTTTTTACATAGTGTAATTACGGGGAAATTTCAGGTTTTTATATAGATGGTTACGAATAAGGTTTGGACCGTATTTAGAAATTAGAACTCACCATTAGTCCTACAACAGTCAGGGTCATATAAAAAAAATTATCCTCGATCACTTTTTAACCATTAATCTTACTCATTACAAATTAACAACCAGTGGACTCATCATTTATTTAAATTTACAATTTAAATTTTTATCTTTATCTTTATCTTTATGTATACTAAAAAACAGTTGATCTGACCACTTATTAACCAATTAAATCTCTCCATTCCTTCCAATTAAACCTTATTTATGTCATCTTTATATATATTTATATTTCAAATTTAAACCTTAATTATAATTAATTAAATTATTTTTTATTATTTGAATGGATATTTGAGATAAAATATACAAAATAATGATATTTTTAGCCTTTATTTTATTGAAGAAATTTAATTAATTGTAATTAAGGTTTGTAAATATAAAGATATATAAAGATGACATAAACAAGGTTTAATTTGGAGGGATGAAGAAATTTGATTGGTTAATAAATGGTTAGATCATTTGTCTTTTAGTATATATAAAGATAAAGATTATATAATAAACTAAAATAATTACCAAACTAATAGATAATGGCTACAATATTTCATAATAATAAATATAATAAATTTAAAGTATAATTAATTGAAAAATATACGGGTATATCAAACTAATAGATAATGGTTACTTTTTCTCTTACTTTAAAGTGGTATATCATAATAATTATCAAATTTTCAAACTTCCAATAGCAAAAGCCTAAACGAAACTGGGGTTATGCTTCATATATTTTAGGTAAAATCATATTATTTGTCTTTGATGTTTGCTTTTATACGAGTAAAATTGTGTATTTTTGGTTTATGTATGTAACGAAACACCGCATAATGGATGTTAAGGTGAAGTTTTACTCCTTTATCATAATGGAAGCGATTCTTCAACAGAAACTCAGCTATACCATCAAGCCTTGATATGATATTAATAGACAAACAGGTAAAAAAAAACTTTCGTTAATGTTATAGTATTACTTTCTTTTACTTTAATTTTAATTACATTCTTTTTACATTTAAATTTACAAGTTTGTTTTTTCATATATTTTTATATTTGAATTTATAACGTCTTTGGGTTACATATATTTAATCTTATATAGAAAATGTCGTAAACATCCCGTTTATTTGAAACGGGTCTAAATCTAGTAATAACACTAAAAGTAACTATAAGTTCAAAAAATAAAATCTTTTATTAATAATAAAAAAAAGTATTTTATTAATAAAAATTAAGATATTACTAGACCTAAAAATTAAAATATTGCATTCATAAAATAAAAAATATTACATTTATAAAATAAAAACATTACACTTATTAAAAAAACATCTTGATCACGGAAAGCTCCAAATATGATCAACAAGACCATGACGTAGACCATGATGCACGTGTTGGTTGCAAAATTCTTTGTTTGTTTGTTCGTGAATCGCACATCTCTCTTAAAAAGTTCGTTGGGATAAGTTGCGTGGTTTAGAAAGATAGTCTTCTTCGAACGAGCTTATGGCGTTTCCTGAGTCTTCGATAATCATGTTATACAATATAACACATGTGTACATGATTCGACGAATCTTGTTGACGTTAAAAGATCTTGCCAGGTTTTTAATTATCACCCAACGACCTTGAAATTTTCTAATTGCTCGCTCAACATCTTTTCTTGTATTTTTTTTTCCACATTTATGTAACATCAATTTGTACAATCTTTTATAAAAGTTGTACATTATGTTGGTAAATAAATTACCACCAGACTAAATTTTTTTAGTAGTGATATCCACACAACAAATATTAACCATACACAATAAGTACAAATATGTTATTACATAGTATAACTGGATGAAACATGTTCCTATTGGTGTGTAACTAAAGTATGTTGTGTAGGTATCATTATTCACTACCCGTAATTTTTTGTTTATGTAAAATTACGATGACATCCATTTTCTCTTTATTATCATTTTGCCCCTTCGTTTTTCCTTTCTTACCCATAAACACCCTAATAATTTCAAGTCCAAATTTCAAATGCTAAAAATGTCATTAGTGATAGAAGTGTATATATATATACCCAATTCCCATTTCCTTATATCCACACATTTTCTAAGAGAAACAAAACACTTGAATCCATTCAATAACATGACATTGGATAAATTTGTGAACACAAATATCGTTTCATTTTGATTGAATTCATCATGCAAATTAACAAATTGGCATGTTCATCTTCCTCTTCCTCTTCAACTTCCTCTAATGACGAAAATAATCTTCATAGTTTTGTTGATCAAATTGTAACCACAATTAGCTTCAAATTTAACCAATGTCTTCAACTTAATCAAACCAATAATTCTAATCATTCGCATGCCAATGATGATATCAGTGACGAAGAAGAATTTGTAGATTGTGAAGATAACGAAGATGACGATAATAATAATAATAATAATAACCATGAACACAATGGCAATTTTACATTTACGTATATAAATGAAACTAATTTGCATGCTTCAGATAAAGCGTCAAAAAATAGGCAAACAAATTCGGCATTGACTTTGTTTGATCAAAAATTATTATCAAAAGATGGTGAAAATCAACTACCAATTAAAGTAGACAATGTTTTTATTAAATCGCCTGATCGACGAGCACCACCATCTACATCGGAATATGATGATTGTGAAGGTGTAGCGGTTGGGCCATATCGTAAGTGGTCAAAACAACAACGTGCAAAGGAAAATGTGGAACTCAATAAAAAGAGTAATTCAACCGGTTTCTCTAAGCTATGGAGACTAAAAGGAAAAGTTGGTCGAAGCAATAGTGATGGTCGTGATGCATTTGTGTTTTTGAAAAGGCCAGATAGGAAAACGACAACATCGTCTAATATGGTTGTGAAGCGGACTGCTGTTGGTGGGTCGTTGGTGAAAGCCAATGACGTTGATGGTGCAAAAACGAAAGTTGTTAAGATAGGTACCAAAGCACAAAATGCAAATGTATCGGCACATGAGGTTTACTTGAGGAAGAAAGAGCAAACAGAAGAAGAACGACGACGATCTTATTTACCTTACCGTCCCGAAATCATGGGGTTCTTTACTAATGTTAATGGTGGTTGTTTAAGCAAAAATGTACATCCCTACTAGCTCAGGGATGCACTGATCGAATAGCTTAATTAGTACTAGTATCCTTCTTCAATCTTCATAATGGTTTTTCACCAAGCTTGATTGATTTGTTCATCAGAAAAGTTAAAACAACTTTGTAAGTTTGGTAGAGGAAATTAATGTGTTCCTTGGTTATAATTTCATATGTTGTACTACTCCTATAATATAGATATAGTACGTAGCAAAGACTGCAAATTACTTGTCTCATCGTTTAATTTTTATTGTCTAGAATATTTATTTTTATGTGTCGTACATAAAAATATTGTCACCTTTAATTTCAAAAAAAAAAAAAAAAAAAATTTTGTTTTGTCTTCAATTAATTATTGCAACTTTGAAAAATCAATAGTTATTTTAAAACCATTTTATTAACTGTTAGTCCCATTTTTGATGGTTTAACTCGTAGACACCTCTATGTCAATAATGATCAAATGTAAGTTTACCAAAACTATAAGATTTTATAAAACCAATTTAGATAAAGCATTACAAGAATCCTTGATAATCTATTTAAGAACTTTAAAGCATAAACAAAAAGTACAATATGTAAAATAAAATAAAAGTAGTTAATTAGAACACAAATGTAATATTCAATATGTATTTTATTTATGATGTATAAACAAAATACAAGGTTGTTGCGGAATCAAGAATAATGAAAAATAAGTTTACAAAGTATTCTTAACAACATATGAAAGACAAATTGATCTAGACTTGAGATTACTTTTGTGTTCTAATAAATACATAAGTATTTATTATGAATCGAACATAAGTAAATGCACAAGGTAACTATAAAGTAAATGTTATGCTTGTTCGTGGTTTGTGAATTAACTTCATTTGCTATTTATAAGCAAATGTCCAAGTGATGACGTGGACAAATATGTATAAATATACGGTTAAAATACATAGAGGGACCAAATGCAAAGTGCATTTAATGCGCCCCATACTTAAGTATAAAATATGTGTGCTACGTCCTTTGATTGGATGTAGTTACATATTTATACGCAACCGCTTTTGTGTAATTATACACGTTAAGAGATAAGGTATAATTACAAACAACGTATATAGACAAGTTGCGTAAAGGCAAGTGGATTTCTCGACAATTGCGCAAAGTACTTGTCAATACTTTCCACTGGAGAGCTTCAATCTTCGATTCGGTAAGATGGTCTACTGGACTCTGCCACTGAGACAATTTTCTATCTTTTTACTTTAGTCTTCGACTTTAGTGAGAATGCTTCAATTGAGTAGATCTTGACTGGAGTGAAGCTTCAGCAATCTGAACCTAAGAATATGTTCCCTATACAAGTATGAGATTACTAGCATCGATATATTACACGACAAATTATCTAACAGTACAATGAACTTAGACTAGTTTGTCCAGTGAAGCTGAACCAACATTAACTACACCTAATTAAATGCATTTCTATATATCGTTGGTGCATAATAAAAGTGGGAACTATTTGTATAAATTATTTAACGTTAAATCTTGCAATTAAGAAAAAAAAAATGTTATATAAGAGAGAAAGTTTGACATAATTTTATAAAAAAGTGCCCAGCCTTCGTTTGGGACCAAATAGTAGGAGAACTAACTTATTTAAACTCTCATTGTTTACAAGTTAGATTATTTTCTTATTACTGGCAAAATACAAATGTGTTTAATTTTTTATTTTTTTTTTTGAACGGACATATGTGTTAACTTACACACGTAACACGTGAATCGAGTATTTAATTTCGTAGACATCACATTTATATTTCAATAATTTCCCTTTTTATAAATGGGCATAGCATCTGTAATGCGGGCAATACCCATCTTGGGTGTTGCCACTCTCACGGACCGGGAACTTAGTATGTACATTTATTAAACTTTAAGGGGCAAATGGATTTTTTTTCTTATAATCACTTGCATTACGGATGATTTCCCCTTAGAATATATATGTAAAGAGTAACAAATTAAATTTCTCTCCCAAAAATTTAATAATGGTCATGAATTCATCTTCTTCCTTTACAAGAGACAGCCGAAAACAGAAGGTATAACTCTTTTGCAACCTTTCTTGTGTTGGGATTTTCATTAATGAAAACACAATATGGATTACTTGAACCAATTTAAAGTAAGATATTGAATTTTAATAATTAACAATTAATTATTATGCGGCGGAAAACGTGTTAATAAACAATTAAAACTATTTATTTATTCCTTTCCAAGATCTCATGCATGCAATATAGATAACTTGGATTAAATACAAACTAACCTCGTTGCGTTAGAAGAATCCTTTCATGTTGGAATATTCCGGGAACAAGATTCCAAAGTAGAAATCCTCCAAAGTGTGCGTACACGAATAGTGTTCCAACCAAGGACTACTAGACAACTTTAAGCTTACAAACCGCAAACCACAATATCCCTTACAACTAGCTAACAACTTTCAAATTCTCTCTAGTAGGGAAATCGAATTTGAACTCCCTCTTGTGATGAGGAGAATTCGAAACCCACCAAGAGCAAAGGGAAAAGAAACTTTTGCTAAAACTAATTTAGGTTTTAACTAGAAAACCTAAATAATTAAACCTAAAACAATTTTGGGATTTTGGTTTTGGGATTATGGTGAATCCGACACACACACAAAGGGATTTCACCTTTGTGTGTGTTTTCTTAATTATTAGGAAACTAATTCCCTAAAAATTCCTCCTAAAATTCGTCCCCCCTCTCCTTGGAAGCTTCTAAAACCGACCATGGGCCTTAAATGGGATGGGTTGGGTCGGGCTTTCTCATTTAATTAATTAAACCTTTTAATTAACTAGATCTTTAACTAATTAAAATCCATTTAATTCATGATTTATTTATGTAATTAATTAAACTAACTTTAATTAATAATAAATAATTCAATCGTGGTCCATTTTATTAATTAAACTAATTTTAATTAATAATAATAAATAATTTAATTAACCAATTTAATTAAATTGCGTATGGCTGAACATTATTGTCTTGTATCTTTATGGTTGAACATTATTAATGTTCTATGTGTATGGCCCTAAGGGCTCAAGGATCCGAAGACATATAATTAATCGGGTTTACGGAAGTTCACACGATTTCAACACTCCAGCTTGTGGACTATCGTAAAGCCGGATAACTATAATTACACTATTGTAACGTTAGCAACACAAAAGCGCCCCTAAGAAATCCTTGAGGTTTTGTTTTCCCAAAAACATCCATCACCAACTTATGACGACTTCTTTAACACGGATAAAGAAAAATGACTCCCTTTTTATGCGCTCACATTCACACACAACACACACACACACACACACATATATATATATATATATATATATATATATATGTGTGTGTCCAATTTGTTCTTAAGATAGGTTCCATTTGATACGGGGATAAAGTCAATTATCAAAATAGAACAAACTGTTATATGACTTAGCATTGAAAAAGCGCACCAAATACAATCTATTCGCAGTATGGCCATACATTTTCTACTTGTTCAAGCTCTGTCATCAAGCCCATTTATTATCAACCAACTCTTGGGAACAAATTCCTTTCTTGACCACATATGCCATCACTCTATATTTCACATCCACCTAAAACAGTCATACTATTGTCGGTTAAGTAATATGTTCGAACTGAATCTAAGCATATGATCCTGGCCTACGTCTATGTGTCTTCAAGTTGAAGGATCCTATAGACGAAATCACATCGAGATTCACTCCTGACCAAGATCCAGGAAGTGATATCGGATGCGGGTCAACCAATATTCGTCTCCCACGAACACATGTGACTAAGGTTGTAACTCTCTCACAATTTTTTCATGTATATCACGAAAACCTAGAAAATCTCAGCCTCAAGTTAATAGCTACCTTTCTCTCACATTTACCTTTCTTTCGCACATTCATTCCCATGCAACGACCGGTAATGGTATTTAGAATGATTTAACTCATTCATGGATAAAATATACTAAATTGGAACAGGGTTGCATAAGACAATTGCATCCCTTAAGATTCCGAATGTCCAAAAATTAACTTTAGTATTTTCAAACTTCTTTCACATTTGAAAATGGAAATGTTTTCGATAATCACAAACATTTTGTTTCCTTTGGAATCGTATGATCTAGATTCTATGAAGTGGGATAATTTTGTAGTAATAAAACTTAAGCTTTATATATTTGATCTTAAGCTTTATTAATTTGATATACATTTGGCATCAATCAGTTTCACCACATATAGTTTCCATATGTTTGAAATACCTGCTACACTTTTGTTCAAAATGGGTTTTATTTTTTCTGGGTTGCAAGGTTTGTTTGTTTGGATTGAAGAACAACAACAACAACAACAACAACAACAACAACAACAACAACAACAAAAAGGTAATGAGAGAAGCTTTCTATAATGAAATCTGATTATTTTTAAGCCTTCTGTACGTATAGTTTGCAAGATTGGATTTTAGATTTATTGTTTTCGTTGTACTTTGAGTAAAACTTAAAGCAAGTTTAGTTTTTAGCCGAATTACTTTATGTACTTCGAATTATATTAAGTGTATATATGGTTTTTGGTTTTTATCTTTTAATTATTTTCTCTTATATTGATTTACAGTTTGGTTTATCACAGATATAAAGGATGTAAATGATAATGTGATTGCTTTGAAGGATGTAGTTTCAAATGTGGGTTTTTTACTTATGCCTTTTGATTCAAGAAGGTCTAAGTTGTGTATTTTGTAAGTCAAATTTTGATTCTCTTGATCATTTTTTTTTTCTGTGTGACTATCCTAGAAAAGTTTAGTTTGAAGAAAATGGCAAGGCTGGCAGGTGCCCGGTGCCCCTAATGGTTGGTATGATATTTGTATTTCCTGCAAACTCTGGGAGTCAATAAATCTATTTGGAGTGTAATTCAAATATTAGTAATTGGGGTATATTACATATGACAAGAAAGGAATTGAGGTTTTTTCAAGGGAAAGAAAGAAATGTGGGTGATTTGTGCAAAATCATCAAGGAAATAGTGTGGTTGAGATTAATGGGATTGAATATTCAGACCTCTAAGAATTCTAAAGAGGCTGTTAATGTTTGTAATTTTCATTTGGAAAAAGATTTTAGAGAAAAGGGCAGTAATTTTGGTAAGAAATGTTGAGGTTTTGGTTTAAAGAGAAGGGTAATAGATGGTTCATTGATTATATGGTTGTGTATGAGTTGGTGTTTGTGGGCAATGTATTATATGTATACTTGTTTATTAATGTATGCACATTTACATGTGAATATTTGAAAAAGGAAGGTATATAGAGTTTTATCCATGGGGTATATTGAGAAGGTGCACGTTTTTACATTTTTATTGAATTTAAGTCAATAGAAAAGATATTGAATTGAAAACTGGCATATGGTTTGTGGGGTGAAAATTATTGTGGTATTCGTGATAGCTATGGTTAGTTTTTTGGGAAAGACTATTGATGTTTTGGTAATACATTTTTTATTGGTAACACTGTATTAGTCTGGTATATAGTGGATGTCAGGGTTAGTTAAAGTTCTTTTTTTGTGTGAAGGGAATAACCTATATGCTAACAGTAGCATGTAAGTTAGGTGCTTCTAAGACAAATTTATGAAGTAAATTTATATTTCTGGTCCTTTGACTATTTTAAACAAATACATATAATCCTTCATTTACCTTTAGAAATACCTAACTTACATGTTACTAGAAGTATATAGCTTATTATTATTATTTTTTAAATTTGTGTAGATGAATACCTGGTGAATTTAGACTTTAGAGTGAAGTTTTGGTGGGTATTATATGGTTTGTATGGGGTTTCATTTGGAAGATGGGCTGCAATTATGAGGTGAAAAGGGCTGATGGGGACATTTTCGGACTCCAAGATAATGAAAAGCAGTTGGGCTTTGGTGTTTGGCTCTGGCCTCTGGGAGTCTGGGTCTCTGGGATATAATATGCAAAAAGGAGATTGAAAGTTGGAATTGGACCTAAGCTAACCGTGTGTTTCTTATTTATAACAAGTTACATACACATAGCGATAATGACAATACCGTACCCATGTAATACACGGGTAAATAACTTATAAGTTATTTGTAATATATCATTACAGATAACCTTTGAAAAAAATAACGACAGACCTCAATGTTTATGATCAAATGAGTAACTTATTATTTGACATGGTTGACATTATAATGTAAAAACCCCGATCAATGTGGACATACTCATGATGAGCTAAACCAGATTTTTGCACTTGAATCTATATCAACGTCTATTTTATAATATATAATCATTCACCTCAACTTTTACGACTGTCTTTACTCTATATATTTTACGAGGAATCGATATTAAATAAGATATAAACGTGCAACGCACAGAGTAACAAATTAAAGGTGAAATATTACTCATATTTTTTTTTAAAAAATTTAATTTAATTAAACGGGTAAACGGATGAAGTTGTTCTGTTCAGGTTATTCAGGAAAGATGAGTCTTTTTGACTTGTATATACACGACATATCCCGAGTTATCTACATGATCGTTTCCGACCATTTCCCTAGACACCCCAAAATATTTACCGAGGTTTTGAAGCTGAGAAACAATACGCCTTTGGTAATGATTAATTTAATTTAATTAAAGGTAAATGAAAATGTAGAAGATTGACATATATGATCGAGTGGAAGAAAAAGCATGAAGAAAGTATATTACATTAGTTAGTTAGAATCAACAATAAAGATGATGTGTTGGTTTGGTGGTAGTTGCTATAAATAGGGTGGTTATAGAAGCGTTAACGTGTGTGGCCCGACCTTTTCCTGTTCCTGTTCTTGTTCTGTTCTTTTAACATCGCATATAATATAATATAATATCCTCATCGATCGTATTCACCATCCATCACCTCATCTCATTTTCAATCTCAATTCCAACCACCAATCCATTTTTCTCAATAACAAGGTTTTTTTTTTTAATGTGTAATTTCTTCACATATCATTTTGTTTTTGTATCAAGAGATCGACTAGCTCTTCTTGTTTGATCATTTTTGTATTGTCAATACTAGATCGAAATGGATCGTCATTTTTGCACTTTATTTTTGTCTATCAGATTTCGTAAGGAGAAAACATGGCCAAAGATTTATGTGATAACGCCATTGAAGGATTGAAAAAGGTTCTAAGGTATATATGTATATGATTTCTCATTGATCGATTTTGTTAAAATTATAATCATGAATGTCCATTCGTTAGCTCGTAATTAAATGATCAGACGGGACTACCTTTTATTTTGTATAGTTATATCGAAATGATATATAAGCTAGCGTAAAGATATACCTAAAGACATGTCTAACGACTCTTATTGATAGAATAGTGTAACCGATGTTCGGTTCACATGCTAAATGAGTGTGGTTGTTGCTTTCAACTCATGATCCTGTACGTAGGTGAATTCGGGTTACTTTTATTTTTCTTTTTTAACCTTTATTGATCACGTATGACGGTTTGATGGGTTTGCAGTGAGAAAAACGACCTTCAATCTGTTGTTGCCGCTTCAACTGCTGCGAGGATCAAGCAGCTAACAGCAGAATTGGAAGCGGCCTCTGTCAAGGAGGTGAACCCGGTTGAGAGGATCAAGAATGGGTTTGATCAATTTAGGACACATAAATTTGAGTAAGTTTATGTACCTTAAGTTGTCACTATTCATTTATGTGCCACAAATTTAATTCACATACTTGTAATGACAATTGTTGTCCGGTCTTTGATTAACTTTCATGAATTGTGGTTTTTATTAATTTGCTTCAGAAAGAACCCGGGCCTATATGAAGAGCTTTCCAAAGGCCAAAGCCCCAAGGTAATCTACTTATAATTTCTCTACTATATCATATCATGATACTACTCAAGACGTACTACATGTAAAGTTTGATGTTCTGGTTAATTACCATGGGTTTATTTAATGCAGTTCATGGTGTTTGCCTGCTCGGATTCCCGGGTTTGTCCGTCACATATACTAGATTTTCAGCCAGGAGAGGCCTTTATGGTCCGAAACATCGCTAGCATGGTCCCTCCATATGATAAGGTGAACTTATTTGATGTTTACATTATACTGTCCAAGACATTTTGTATCCTTTAAACATCTTATTTGGCACATGGTGAGGTGCGGTTACTTTCAGGTGCCTATTATTATTATCTTTTTCTGAAAAAACTGACAATTAAATTTGATCAGTAAGCATTAGTATAATGCCGTGAGTAAACTTTTGAAAATGGAACGTGTGTAATGTACTAAAATTGTTTCGGCCGTTTTATTATTGTATTATTTGTAACTCTCAAAATTTCTATTGGAATCATTAAGCTTTCAATTCAATATTATTGTATATATTCAGTTATATCTTTATCATGTAAATGTTTTTTTTTTCACATCAAGTATTTACAAGTTATAACAAATTTACATATATACATCAGCATAAATTGGAAGTTTAATACATATATAATAGAGATTTTGAAATTTAAATAAGTAAAATAACGATAAGTTTAATACATTTTTATTCGCTTGTCTCCTCAAATACACACTCCATGTTACTTTACTTTGGTGCAACCATTTACATTTACCAAAGGGAACATTAGTCACGAGTCATGGACGAAAGGAGGGATTTGTGTGGTGGTGTTTATTCATTAGGTCTCTCCCTATTATGCTGTCATCTTCTCCTCATCTTCACTGTCACGTCAGCTTTCTCTCTCCAAGACACACCCAAGAACTACCTTCTCCCTATCATACCCTCATCTTCATCTCTTCTTCAATTAAAAAACATTAAATCATACACACAACACACTTAAATGGGTCCCACTAAATCTCATCCAACCCTTTCTTCTTCTAGCCAAGACATGCCCATGCCGAGCTCAAGATGGGCTCCTGTCTATCATGCCGAGCATGATGGAAATAATGCCGACCTTATGCAATGCCATAGGGACCGGCCTTGGACGTTTTGTCTAGGAAAAATGAAAAAGGAAATGTGAAATAAAAGCATCATAGTATTTGTGGTCTCTGTTTGCTCCTTTATGGATAATGGTCAAATATTAATTAATGGATTGTGGAATGGAATTTTGCATATATTTTAGGAAAATGCTAAATAGTTGTTTTGTTGTGCAGACAAAGTATTCCGGGGTGGGGGCGGCTATTGAATATGCGGTGCTGCATCTGAAGGTGATGTTTAGTTGCCCTTTTCAAAAACATTATAAACCAATTTGTTTGTGTTTAATCTTTTAAAAAATTGTCATGTCTACTATAATTAGTAACTAGTCATTAATTCAATAAAACAATCAATTTCTTTTAATTATAAATCGTTATGCATCATACTTCGTTACTGATAAATCATGACATTCATCATATTAATTGGTTTTATCATTGATGCATCTATTTTATATATTTGTTTATATATTTGTGCTCTTTAAATCTTCGTGTATCAGTTTTATATACTTATGTCTCGTGAATTTTCATGCATCAGTTTTATCATGATCAAATGGTCAAGATCTTATTTTATTTATTTTACTTTAATACTTGTTTTACAATAATTAATTCATTAATAATTATAGTATTATATCCATGAATAAAGGTCTTGACACAGAGTAAGAGTGGTCCATAACATACTAGCTGCAGATTCACTTCGGTGAATAAGTAATTACCACTCTAGAATTTACCATTATAACCACCACCGACTATCAGTCTATCACAACATTGCGGTTACCATTACTTAGGCCTCTCCCAACGGTGTCAAATTGTCCTCGTTATGGCCTCGTTATGACAACACCAATATTACCATCTCCTCGTTGTGGCCTCGTTGTCAAATTCTCCCCACAACGCCAATGTTACTGCCTCGT
>JAOEHQ010020761.1:0-14568 GCA_025447715.1 Asclepias incarnata
CCCCCCCCCCCCCCCCCCCCCCCCCCCCCCCCCCCCCCCCCCCCCCCCCCCCCCCCCCCCCCCCCCCCCCCCAAATTGCTTTATAATATAGTATAGATATAGAAGTATAGATAGTGTAGTCTTAATACATGTGCGTGATACACGGTTTTACTTTAAAAAAATAGACGGATGCTCGCGCGATGCGACGACGATGGTGGCGGCAACGGGTGGTGGTGGTGACGACTTGCGGCGACGATTGTATAGGCTATTGATGTAAATGTTATTGATGTAAAATGGGGTAGTATAGTGATTTTATGAGTTAATGGGTATATGTTGTAAATTAATTCATTAAGAGTATTATAGGTATATCAATTAGAGATTTTAAAATAATGAATAAAAGAGATGGACAAAATAAATAGTTTAAATTATGATTTGAAAATGGAGGGGACATTTGCTTTATCTATACTACTATATGAAAGAGCAACCCCCACCTTTTTTTAACTTTCTATCTTTAAAATACTCAAATTACCCTTTAATTTCAGAAGTTTTCTTTTTATAATTAACCAATATACCTAAAATACCCTTAATGAAATAATTTACAACATCTATCCTTCAATTCTTAAAATAAATACATTATCCCCTTTTATATCAATTACATATTTACATTTACATCAATAATCACACCACCGCCGCCGGCACCGCCATCACCACCCATTTCCGCCACCACCCGTTACTGCCACCACCACACCGCCGCTGCTGCTACGATCATCGCCGCCGCATCGCGCGGGCACCAGTCTAGTAATATATAATAGATATAGAAGTAGAGATATAGATAAGATAAATATGAAAATGTTGAAAAATTTGAATTTTAAGACACACATTTTATTTAAAAAGTAGTACTAGAAGATTACCCGTGCAGTGCAGCGGGACGATGATGGCGGTGATGAGACGTGAGAGGTGAGTGACGACTGGTGGTGGTGGTAGTGGTGGTGATGGTGGTGGCAGGAGTATTGTAGATATTTTAAGGATGAAGGTATTATATGTATTTTAGGAGATGTTATTGAAAATGTAATATGGGTATTTTAGAGAATTATGTAATATAATAGTAATAAATAGAAGGGATAAAATAGGTACATTAAATTTTTATATAATATACTATAGAAATAATATATAATATAATTAATTAATATTAATATATAAATAATATAATTATTAAATAATAATAAGACGACATTAAATGATATAATAAATAAGAAAATATTGAAAAAAATTAAAAATTAAGATACCATGACATTTGTAGATATAGATAGATTACATGCATCCGTTATTAAAATATTTTACCTCATTTATATTGCTTCTTAATGTGTTGTATAGCATGATCGATGCATGATCTGATTTATATGTTATAATGAAATGATGATTGTTTATTGTTTAAACATAAGTTTTACACTTGCATTCATGTAGCACTAGAAATAATACCCGCGCAATATGTCTATAAAAATTGTATTTGTTGTTATTGATAAAATTATATATAAATAAAAATTGTTATGTAAATCAATATATATATATATATATATATATAAAATATATATATATATATATAATATAATATAACATAAACATTAAATAATAAGTTAAAAATGATAATGTTTAAAAAATTCAAAATTTAAGACACTATGTAAATTCTTCATAAGGTAGTATAAATATATTGTATAGTGCGTACAACATAGGATATGATTTTTATTTTTATCTTTATTATTTTCATAGTAACATTTAAAAGGGTTTTTTTTTATATTTTTTTTATAGATAATACACATTACGAATAAATGAGATAATTTGGTAAAATAAAATATTATTTTGATAAATAATTATTTTATTTTTTAGGTGATGCTTTTAACTAACGTTTACTTTTTATTTGTTTTTGCTTTGTACAATTAAATATATCTAACTTTTGATTTTAGCTTTAAATATTTTTTTCGTGGATTTTCATATTTTAAAAGTTGGTTAATTAATATTTATATTTTTATTCAAATTGGATTTCGATTTGTTATATTATAGTTGTATAAATTTAGCTTAAAACTACTATTTAAGTAATTAAACTTATAAAACTATTAATATTTATATTTATACTTTATAAGCTAAATTCAAGCTAAAACTTTTAAATCCAGAAGCGGTGATCGGCGAAGCCGGATGAATTTACGATTTTTATGTATATTACAATTTAATTTTTTGATAAATCATCAATCACTACGCATAATACGAGTACACCTCTAGTTATTAATTAAAAGTTTTGATTATTTATTTTATATTTTGAATATAAAATTGAAAAGACTTTATTAGTATCAATCTGGTTTTAAGACACTCGTACATTGCAAATCTTTTTAAAAAAAGAGAGAAACATTTACCAAAGCAAATAAGCGCGGGAAATCAAACAAGAAAAATTTATTTATTTGCCTCCATATTTACCCCACATCAATTTTAGGGCTTTTATTTATCCCTTTTTTTTAGCCCTAATTCTTAAATGCCTCGCAATCTCAATACCAATATCATCAACAATTAATCCGTGACTGTAAAATCAATCAGTTTGAAGATCCAAAACCCTAATTTCAGCTGGTCGGATGGAGATCTCACCGAATTCGGAAACGAAACCTCGCGTTCGCCGGCGATTAATCCAATCGACGTTGTTTCCGCATAAACCTCAAAACGATGTCGTTTGTTTAGATGAAGATGTTATTATTGAAGCCAATGTTGATCAGGAACATGATGAAGATGATGTTGATGATTGTGGAAGTCATAAGAAATATAAAAGACAAAAGGCGAAAGCTGCTGCTTCTCAATCACGAACTTCTAGAAAGGTATATATACATACATAATATATCTGTATCTATAGTTATTGTATTAATTTAGTTTTTTCATTGAATTTTAATTATTCTGCTAATTGCTACTTCATATATTATTATTATACTATATATATTACTCGAGAGTGTAATTGAGCTGATTTTAGGAGATTAGAGTGTGCATTGATAGTTTTTCTTTATATATATAGAAACTAGAACTAGAATGATACTCGAGCTTTAAGTTTAGGTAGTTAATTATTATTGTTTATAAAAATAATCAAAAAGCATCGTTTAAAAAATTAAAAATAAATCAAAAAGTATTAAAATTAAAACTATGGTGGCTGGTATGGTGGCGATGGATGAGGGCTGATTTGTCACTTTTTGGGGTAGGGAACAGGAATGATGTGATATGGTGCCTTTTTATTGGTGTTACTTAAGTTTAAAATGACGTCGAAGTTTTGCTTTTTATAGTAGTATAGGTATAGATTAGAAGTGGTTTGAGTAGTGTTATAGGAGTGCGAAAAATGATTAATGTTGAATACTGGATTATGGTAAATGATCTAGCTTAAAATAAGAGGCATACTACGAATCAAGTGGCTGTGCTTTTTATGCTTCCTACTTGATTGCAAATAGAGTTGCCAGATTACTGGGTTTTGAGCCTCACATCTTGTATCTATATTGTATGGCAACTTATAACAGAGGAGACAATATTCTTATAAACACTCTTAAGGTGAAGAGTGTTACCAAACTATGTGCACTGTGCAGTGTCATTTTTCTTCATCCTCAATGCCAAGTCCCAGAAATTGTTATTGTTATATTTGATAATTGCTGACGTTTGTTGGGTTGGATGGAATGTCATGGATTATTGTGCATATTCTCTATGTTTGAAACACGTAAATGATAGCTGTTTTTAATTTTAATGCCAGGTTGCTGCTAGTGGAAATGAGATTGGGGAAAAGAAAACGGAGGAAGAAGATTCTCCTGCTACTGTTAGTAAGTGCCTAAGTGATTGTTAAGATGGACATATTCCAGACTCTCTTTATGTTCTCTTGTTTTAGCTGAGATATTGTTGATAATGAATAAAGGACATGAACAGTGTACATTTGAACAATAAAAATTGCAGAAGTTGATTTCTTTGTGAAAGTTTCCGAGAGGCGCCATCAACGGAAACAGCAAAAGGAACAGCTATCTTTCCATTCACCCGAAAAAGTTGAACAAATTTGCTCACCTCCGGATGTCATTACAAGTATGTTACTTTCCTGTAACGTTATCATTTTTGGTTCTTATTAAATCCTTGTTACTTGAGCCAAATTGGTGTAAACATGCGGTTGGCTTCTAGGATACTCATTTGTCAGTGATGGGAATGTTAGGAAGGCTAGGACATGCTACATCAGTGTAAATATCATTAATAACACCAATGTGTCTTTCAAGGCATTTGTTCTTCTCAATGACCTTACACATCACTCTTCTTAAATCTTTCTGCGAGTTGTGTTATTAATTTTTATGTGCGGTTGCTAGTCCCATGGGCGTGTAGTCAAAATTAGTTCCTGTGCATACTAGTTATTACCATCCTTTAGTGATGCTGAACGACCCACTTTTATAGTTTCATTCTGTGGCTCATAGGCTTGATATCTATATAGGCAGGATTTTTTTTGCTCGTCTTCTTTAATCTTAAAGATTGAGACCAATGAATTAACCGGTTACCCATCAAGAATTTTACTTGTCCTAAATTTGGTATACCAACCTATTAAACCATACTATAGCTATCTCTTCGAGTACTTCTCAAATCTTAAGGAACCACATGCTTCCTTTTCCTTGGAATGTCACTTAATGTTTTTGCATTGAGTAGTGTTTTAGCATTTTTCAATTCCAAAATCTTGCACCTCTCTTCATTATTTAAAGTATTGCTGGTTACCATTTTATTAGGCCAAACATTCACATCCATAATCATTATATATGCGAGTTTGTATGCAATGGTTTGCTTTACATGTATAATATTTCTTTTGTGTGGCTTTGAAGATTCAAAGAGCCCTAGGAAGCCCAGGAAACGATCTACTTCTACACCAAAGAAGCGTCAAGCTAGTGTTACCCCAGAGAAGCGGCAAATGAATTCAACACGAACCACTAATGGTACCTTAAATGAAGATCATTTAGATAAAATGCTCGCTAGTCCTCCTAAACCACTTCCCGATCTACGTTTAGAGGCAAAAATATCTGCTGAGGTTGGTCATAATGTCTTACATTACACTGTTTTGTTATAAGTAAAACTAAAGGAGTGTTTGGCATTACAGTATTGAGACTGTTTCTCTGATGTGTCAGTAGTTAGTTGTATTGTTGCCTATAACTGTTTTTGATCATCCCAATTATTCAGGGCTCAAATAGTTGGGTTTGGATATTCAGTTTCATACTAGCTACTGCAAAATTGATTATCTAGTATTAAAATTAATGAATTATATACCGCTTAGTGTGACATATTGTGAGAAATTTTCATACCCATTGCATGAAAATGTCTTTTCTAGCCATTTTAGCTAGGGAGATGATCCGTTCACCACCTTTTTTAGCAATACACCCCAAATGTGCTTCACAGTATTGTACAGTACAACACCCTAAAGCACGTTTGGTGGTGCATGGCTAAAACAAGGTGGTGTATGGATCGTCACTATTTTTTTATGTAATCTGAATCCGCAAAACGTATGAACATCTGATTGTAATATTATTATTGCATCTTTAAACACATCCTAACACTACCTTTTGCAGCTCAATTTTATCTCATGTGATTATCTAACTCTGATAATTCAGTATCACACAATCACTTTGAAAATAAACTTCTAACTCTCTCTAAATGTTGCTTTTGTTATTTGGCAAGATTCTGGTATCAATTTATTATTCTCTAGATTCTGAAATATATATCCTTTTCTATCAGGAAAATTTACGTATATTTGCGGGGAAGCAAGTGCATCCTTTTTTCTCATCTTGGAAAACTAGCAAGAAAAACTCTGAGGGTACTGGCACAGAGAATAAATGGTTCCAAGTTGAGAGAAATGAGAGTAACACTGATTTCAGTCCTGTTCACATATTTGAAAAAGTACAGGTAAAAAGCTATGATGCGCTCTTAGTTACATAGTCTGGATAACTTATCACGTCTCAAGTGTCTACTTTCTTTCTTCAATAAACTCCTACCTTGGATCTTAGGAACCATCTCTGCAGGGTGAAACTTTTTCTGTTGATTGGAGAAACTGGTCGTTTTCTGAAAGCATCTCCACAATGGCCGGTCAAGATCCTGAAGATATTTGCTTGCAGCTGATTAATGAAGGATCGGTCAACTGTTTGCAATTTGATAACTTTCTTGATATCCTTTCACCTGAAATATCATTGTGTCAAAACAGTGAGGTGAGAAGCATATATCTCTCATTGATTGCTATTTGGAATCCAATGTACATGTGTCATATTAGTATCACTAAATTGGCAGGTTCGTGAAATTGGAAAAATAGGTGGTCTCTCAGCAAACTCTGAATTTGTGATAAATCGGGATAGTCAGTTGCAGGGTACCGTGCTTGCTGAAAGGTGAACGATCTCTTCTATCCTAATGAATTAGTAGATTGTTATTGTTGGAGTTTTTGAAACAAAGTGTTGAATTTTTAATTGTCTATTATTGTTGCTTGGTGATCAAATGTGTTGGTTTGTTTTCCCTTTAATTTTTCTTCTTTGTAATTAAAATGAATACTTAGTTTATTGGATGCTGTAGTTAATCTCAGTTTTTATTGCATTATCAGGACGACATCAAGTTATCAAGAGTGTAGCTATCAGCCTAAGAATAGCTTATGGACAACCAAGTATCAACCTGAAAGGGCCACCGAGGTCTGATATCTTAAATGAGAATCTTTACAACTTTGACAAATGATTGGTTTATTTGTTCACATATCATTATACCGCTTTGTTTTATGCTCGTTTTGATTTTTCACAAGTATAGTTAGTGTATACAGTGTATATAAATATATATTATCAAATAAACTCCTTTGTTGACGGTGCAGATATGTGGAAACTGTGAATCAGTGAAGTTTCTTAGTGAATGGCTACAACAGTGGCATGAGAAAGGTTCAAAAACCAACAAATGTTCTACTGATAATGATAATTGGATCATGGAAGATGTTGACCTTAACTACTCTCCAAGTGACTGTGGTTCTGACTATGCCGATGAAGGAACTGATCTAAAGAATGTTCTTTTAGTTACAGGCCCAATTGGGGTATGCATATTTCTTTCACTTTGTAGATTTCTAAATTATATATCTGAGGTTCAATGAGTTATTTTTAACTTTATGCAGAGTGGGAAATCTGCAGCCATTTATGCCTGTGCTAAAGAGCAAGGGTTTCAAGTTATCGAGGTAAATCTAATATATGATTATCTTTTACAGAACTGGATTTACTACAAGTTTAATGAAAGCTGGAAGTTCGTATCAGTTAGTGGTTAATGATGAAAATATCTGAGCTGGTTACCTTCTTAGGTGAATACATCAGATTGGAGGAATGGTGCACTTGTTAAGCAAAAGTTTGGGGAAGCTGTAGAATCACACTGGCTTAAACGGTTTCTCAAAGTTACCCTCTGAAAGTTTTTTAATTATATTACAATCTGAATGATTTTTAAACTTATAATTACCTTTTGTAACTTAATTGATACATTCTGGCATATGAAGGATTTTTTATTTTTTTGTCTTATTTTATTTGTTAATCACACCCAGTCTTTGCAATTTTCTGTTGTTACAGCTCTATGCCCAACATTGAAAATCCAGATAGCAAAAGTCAAGTGAAGTCACCTTCAACCACATGTAATGTTGAAGATGTTCAAAGGTCTGCCAATGATGTTATTGAGTTGATACCCTTGTCAGATGATGAGGATTTAAATGTTGGTGGACTGGTTGTGAAGCCAGTCAGCTCTCCAAATGTAACTAAAAACTTGATCCTATTTGAAGATGTGGATGCATCTCTATATGAAGATCGTGGTTTTATTGCTACTATACAACAGCTTGCAGAAACCGCAAAGCGACCAATGATATTAACTAGCAACAGTAAGTCATGTTAAAACATTAATTGACTTTTATTTTTTTTAAATGTATTAATTGCATGATCTAATTACTGTAATCTTATTTGTTTTTTTAATAGGTGATGATCCTGATTTACCAATTAATTTAGATAGGATAGAGGTTAACTTTACAATACCATCAACAAGAGAGCTCCTCAACCTTACGTATATGGTAATGAACATTTATTTGTCTTGAATTTTGTCATGTTATCTTGACTTTTATTTAATATTTAGTATTTCCCCCCCAGGTTTGCAAAGCAGAAAAGGCTGAAATTGAGCCCTGCCTGGCAGAGCGGTTTATTGATTACTGTAAAGGTGATATCCGCAAAACCATTATGCTTCTCCAGTTTTGGTGCCAGGGTCAAAAACAGAGAAAAGGTTAGTCTACTAGACTTTGCAACAATGCAACTTATTGATATTTTTAGTGCTGTTTTAAGCAAAATTTCAGCATAAAGGGAGGGAGGGAAGTGGGGAATTGGTGACCTATACTAAGTGACCCGACAAGCCTATTCTGCCGTCCTTACTGAAGTTATACAACAACAATAACAATACCCAATCTCTTCAAATGCGGGGTATAGGGGAGGTGCGATATAGACAGTCATATCTCTCTACCTGAGAGTTGAGAGATTGCTTCCAGGAAGACATCCATCCTTACTAAACCTATATTTGCTAATATTAGTTTTCATGATTGTTCAGATAGTGAAGTAAGGAATAAATATGCTCCACTGGTGTTTGACACTGATGCTGGGCATCATGTTCTACCACAAATGATCCCATGTGGTTACACTTCAAAGCTTTCTGAAATGATTGAGAACGAGATTACAAAGTCAATTCTGTTGACCAAAAAAGATGCTAGCTTTATGGAGATAATCGAGGAAGAAGAGGTGGATCTCAAAGATACACATGGTATCGAAGCCAAAAAGGAAGAGATGCTACGAAGGCACTGTATTGATCAGGATGGAAATGATTTTTGTGTCACCACGAACGAGCTTCCTAGTTGCTCAAACTCCGCTGCTCCATTTACGCGAAGAACTCTTCAGAAGAAATATGATGCAGTAATGTCTTCTGATTCAGGACAGGGCTGGAGTGAAGGATTGTTTGATATAAATGAGGATGTTAGTGCAGAAATTGCTGTTGAAACAAAGAAGTTGAGGAGAAAATATAATGCAATACTGTCTTCTGATTCAGAAGAAGAGTGCTTCGATGATGGTTTATGTCTACCAAATGGCTTATCTGTCCATATGGCAAGTGATTATGTAGGGGAAAAGTTTGAGGACACTTGCCATCCATCTGAAATACCATGTGATTCCAAGATTAGTGGTATGTGCAAGTCTGGAGATGTTTCATGCGTTCCGGAATCTTCTTATGTCGCTGAGACAGAAATGGAGAATGGAACTGTGATGTACTCTGCTTTGTGTTCTAGTCCGCATTTTGATCTTGGAATAGATGAGTCTCCTTTGAACAATCACTGTGTACCCACAATTACGGTAGAAGATGAAGTCCCAGTAATGATGGTTAAAGATTTGCATTTAGATACAGGACCGGTTTATGGAGAGGAAATTGGAGATTCTCACATTGGACCCACAGAAGCTATGCCAAGAGAATATCAAATGATGGATGAATGTAGTCGAATAGATTTCAGTAGGAAAGCTGAATCGATCCACGGGCCTGAAAGAGCGGGATCAACAGATGCTGTACAAGAAACATGGAGGAAACTTCGAAACTGCAGTAAGGAACTTAGTCAATATGTCTCCACTGAAGAAAATGACACTTTGGAAGCTTTAGGGCTTGCATTTGGAATGACGAATTTAATATCTGAATCTGATTTATTACTTGCTAACTGCCAGTCATTAACTTGTGTAAGTATATATTTTGAATACTTTTATGTGATAAATCGTGGTTTGCATGTTTTCATTGATGGTCGAGTCTTTTCATCTACAGGATTATTTAAAACCATCAATGGTTTCAAATGAGAACTCACATTCGTACAGCTGGCATGATCACCAACTGCAAATGGCATCAACATTTGCCCAGCATGGCTTCTGCGTATATGCAAAAAGAAGTTTTGCTTCGGGAGCAAATGGTAGAGTTGATTTAGCTTGGGAAATGCTGGCAGCATCAACTAATGCGATTTCGTTGGGAAAACTGATCTCTCGAGACAATGAAAAGGTCAAGACTCTGGGAAATAAAAAGCCGCAAGGTGCAGTCTTTTCAAGAAGGTACTACCCATTTGAGCCTCATAATTTAATGAATATTTTTGGCTCTTTCCATATATTGGTATGTTTCCTGCTGACTTAACCAACTGTTTTTCATGTGCATGCAGCATGCTCGAGTCACCGCTTTGCAATACAGTTCAGTCCATAGTTCCTTTACGATCAGTGTTATCATTGAAAGGTTATGTATTCCATGAATACCTCTCGTCACTAGCCCAGATTTCAAAATCAGAATCTTCGCGTTTATCAGAAGCCGTTAACGAAACTAACAAAAGACGGTATAATAAACGTTCGCCTATCAAAAAATTTCAATTGTAAAAGTATTTTCATGGGCTTGACATTCAAGTTATTATTTAATTTTTTGCAGAAAGAGGGTTGCTCGAAATTACTTGAGTAATGGTGCATTATCATTATCAAGCGAAGAAATTTCGTTGCTGGATAAATATAGTTGCTACCAGAAACATTCATCTGAAACATAAACAGAAAGCCGAGGCTTGCAGGTTAAGTGTTTTTTTTTTTTGCGTGCAAAGGGTAGAAACTTAAGAGAATAAAATATAGAGACTATGTGGTTGAAGACTGTTCAGGGCAGTTTATAAGGCTGTCAGACTAGAGAAAACTTGCTGATTTCTTGGTCAGGACAATAGAAGGTTAACTTTATCTTCATTGATTTTACTCCACATTTCTAATTGTAATTGAACTGTATGTATGCGGTTCCGAGTAAAGTTAATACCAAAGTCTTGTATATTACTGTCCTTTCAGAATAGCTAATTAGAGATTAGTTTTGGATAGGACCAATTCGAGCTTTAGTAATGTGCTATCTTTCAGGCGGTGTTTGGAATTGGATGTATGTTTGTGAAGTAGTGATCAGTGATTACTTGCATTGCATAGCAAAAATGATATATGGATGTAACAAAGTTAAGTGTTTTAATCAAGTAATCAAAATACGTTTTGCTAAATACTATGAAACTAGTCGTAAAATTTCATTTTTTTATGTATTAAACATTACTAGTATTAATTTGCTTGCTACCTTTTGCTTCTCGTTTAGTCAAGGTCGTAATCATAGAAGAAACAAACTGAGATGTTTTGAGTATACTCTAAGTATTGACTTTTTATACCCTTTGTCGTCTACCATGTGTGCTGCAGAGGATATAGTCTTGGCAACTTCCAAGTTCCAACCAATTAGGTTTATCTTTAATGAATACAATTGGTAATATTATATTTATTTTAATATAGTATTTGGTGAAACAATAAAACATCATTCATTCTTTACAATCACACACCACAACAAAACGACATCGACGTTCTTAATTGGTATCAAATGACTTTGGCCACTGCCTCGGCGGATTATGCTTGAAGTCAGTCAGATGTCGTTTTCTTGTTCCATGCTACGGCACCTTTAAGGGTGCTCTAATTTATTTATTATTAACATTCTTCAAATAACTAGACAAGTGTACTTAAATGTAATTCATTAGTCAAGAGGTTGCTTAGTTTTATTAAAGACTATTTAGTATGGATTATTATGTATATTTGACTAATAGCATTTAATTAATTTTATTTAAAGTAGTAGTAATTTGGTCGAAGTCTAAAAGAAATGTTTGATGTTTCTAGATAGCCATCTCTCTGAATATTATATAGTTAATCTTCATTTATTTTGATGTTAATGAACTTGATTGCAATATTAAAACTGGAGAGGATAATTGGAACTTAATTAATGTGGACCGAATTTAATTTATATATTGTTTATGGGAAGGATGGGATGTTTGTAATAGTGTTTGGGTTCAGGCTGGCGGGTCAAAAATCTCTGACCATAACCCGGTTAGAAATTTCAACCCTGATTCACAACATGTCAACCCGAACCCAACCCACCAATCTGAAAAAAATATCTGGTTGGCGGATCGAGTTTCAGGTTGGCAGGTCAAATGGGTTGGCGAGTTGGCGGGTTGATTTCAAGTCAAACAGGTTATATGGGTTGTGGATTGGTGGGTTGATTTCAGGTCAAATGGGTCATGGGTTGTCTAGTTGGCGGGTCAAATGGTTTGGTGGGTCGACCTATTAAAAAAGTTATATAAACTTATTATATTTCCGGGTTGACGGGTCGACCTGTTAACCCAATGGTCAACCCGAACCCAACCAGGAAAAATTAGGTTAATGGGTTGACGGGTTGACGAGTCAAGATTTCACAACCTTAACCCGTTTTTCTTTTGGTTCGGTTTTAGGTCGGGTTTCGGGTTGGATCGAATATTGACAACCCTAATTTGTATCCTATGCTGCACTTTTTTAAACTTTCATTTCAAACATTAAATAATTTTATTAATTTTTACTCCTGCAATTTGATTAGTAATTTTTTTTACCATATATTTTTCCTTAGTTTTTTTTTAGCGATGTTAAATATATTATGTTTTGATTTTAGCCAGGGCACTTCTTGTTCAAGTCATATGATGTTTGTATAATGCATTTTATTCATGATTTTGACTTGTTAACAATGACCGATTTACAACATTAAGACAACATAAATTATGTTGTGAAAGTAACAAGTAAGAAATATTACAAGGAAAATGATAACTAGTCTTAACCGTTGTCAGTAATAACTTATTACATACTTAAAAATTAGTACCTTATATATTAAAACCACTCCTTGAATTTTATAACAACAAAGTATAACTTTTAATACACCGAATTAGCTTTTACTAATAACCCTAAAGACTTTCATTAACAAAACTCATATTATAATGATTTTCAAAAGACAAATACTTATACATAATCACAACACAATAATCACAACACAAATTCATATTTATTACGAGGGACAGAGTGAAGTAGATTTAATCTATAAACTAAAATTTATATAAAAAGTTGTGTTAATTGGAAGGGACCCAACATCCTCTAACTATCTCGTCTACTAAGAACTTATTATCAGAGCTATGAACTTTTATGTAAAACAAAATCCTCCATAAAACAACAATTCTTTTAAGGGGACTAATTCGTTATTACCTTTTGAAAGATTTTCCTTTTATATAATCATAAATAAATATTTGTAAAATGTCAATTGAGCCCCCTCGTATATCCGCCCCTAAATATATACTGCGAGTACAAATCGTAACTTTTTAATGGTCTGGTCACTCAGCACCAGTGGCAAAGCCACAATTTTAAGTCTCGGGTGGCCTAATAGTTTACAAGATAGTAACAAATGTATAAAATAGACCAGTAACGCCAATGGGGTTGGTGTCCCATTGATAAGGTCTTTGACTTTAGAAGAATCCACCTGGGTTCGAGTCCCACTACCCACATTTGTGGGTTGGATAATTGGGAGGTTTTTCGGAAGTCTTGAGTTCCATTTCAGACATTCGTGTAATTTAGGAGTAGAAGCATGATATTATGCCGTTCAAAAAAAAAAGACCAGTAACTTTAAATTGAGTTGGAATGAGCGTATGAGATTTTACGTGTATGTTTTGTTGGGTAGCCATTACCCTTGAACTACATTAATACATAAAAATAATACTAAAAATATAGAGTTTTATAGATATTGTGGGGTCGTCACGGTCACCCATAAGCCTCCTCCGCCACTACCCAACACCACAAAATGGCCGTTGGTAAGAAATGTTGTAATGATGATAGCACATACTTACAAAATTTGTTATGTATAAACTTTGCATTTGATATGTTAGACTTATGGGTCTCTGATTATCTATAAATGCATGCAATTAGCATGAGGTGACATGGGTGCATTATGGAATGTAACATGGCAAAAAAATGTGTTGTTTTTATATATGTGGATGTATTTACCAATTACCATGTATCATAACTCACATATAACATAATGCAATACCATATGATATAATAAATTTAGACATGTGTCTATACATGTAAGTTTTTTTAAGTATTTTATTATATATGTTATGTTGTATTCTAGTGTTATAATATCATTGATTATATAGTGACAAATATTGACTATAAGGTACTTTGTATTTGTATTGTCTTTAATGATTTCATACATATCACTGTATCTAAACATGTGACATTTATAAATAGGGCAAATAGCATAAAAAAAATATTCAGTTTTACTGGTTTTTAAATATTAGGTATTCATATATATTTGTCGAAATTTTTTTTACTATTCATTAAATAATGAATCTTCAGGCTGACTGACTGCTTGCTAGAAGCCAGCTAGTATGCTTTTTCTTTTTGACATCATATTATATTTTTTTTATTTTTTTGAAAGACAAAGTTTGATTTTAAGTAAATGGCTACATTATGTTTTTAAAAGTTTTCCTTTATCTGATTATAAAATCGGTTACCAAATCAGCTACCAAAGTCAGGGGTCTCTGTTTACTAAAACTCATCGGGGATTTCCCACGGGGATCGGATATTCCCATTTAGTTTGAACGATATATATATATGGGAAAATGATCCGTACTTCAAACTTTACCTAAGCTTACGTACTGCCACTTTAAAAAAAGTTACA
>JAOEHQ010020772.1:0-25416 GCA_025447715.1 Asclepias incarnata
TCTAATAAGTAAGTTAAATAAATAATGATATAACAATGTTTACAATCCTTTAAATATATAATACTTTAACATGTAGTTATTTAACATGTAATAAGACTCATTTAATCCATATGAATTTCATATTGAAATATTAATTTTTATAATGTTTTTAAAATATAATGTTTTCTGTCTGCCCGTGTATATACACGTGACAAAAATCTAGTAATATATATAAGATAACAATAACAATAAGATCTCCAATTTCGGTAGTAGGTGATTGTATTTTTATTAGACGCATGCCCGCACGATGCGGTGGCGATGGTGGTAGCGGCGGCAGTGTGGTGGCGGTGACAGGTGGCGACGAAGGGCGGTGACCGTGGGTGGCGGCTGCGGCGGCTGTGGCGGCAACGGGTGGTGGTGGTGTGGTGAATGTAAAAGTAATTAATGTAAAAATGGTAGTGTAATTATTTTAAGGGTTGAGGAATCTATGTTATAAATTATTTTATTAAAGGTATTATAGGTATAGTAGGTAGTGATGTTTAAATTAGTGAATAAAGAAAAAGAGTAATATAAGTGACAGAAAGTTGGAGGAAAAAAAAAATGTGTAGTTGCTCTTTTATATAAGAATAAAGATTATTAATCTAATCTAATATTCTAATACCTGTATCAAACTTTAAGTGGCTTTCTTACAATTTTGTATCAAAATTAATTGATTTTTTCATAATAGTTTCATAAGAGAAATGATATTTGATCTTAAAAAATTGTATTAAAATCATATGATTTACTTATTATCTTTTCTTTTCTTATCTCATCTTTTAGTTTTGTAAATTGTCAAAATGTAAGGATTACCAAAAATATCTAAGGGTAGAAGGTCCCGACGATTAGTGACTTCAAATCCGCAACTTTAAAAAGGTTCTTAAGGAGAAGTTTGAACAGATTATCGTATTGTTGTTAATTAGAACTAATTATGTGGAAAAAAAATATATATATGTTTGACTAATCCTTTTATCAAATAAATCTTTCAAAGAAAGACAATATGGAAAATTTTCATTCTAAGATCTTAACAAAAATACGTACCGTGTCTGATAACTACAATGTATGTATATTATAAAGTATTCATTGAAGTTATGGATTCAAAGGTCCTTCCCCACTCCCTCATAAACCATAAACACCACTGCTTTCTCCTGCATTATTATTACTGGTGCATAACATAGATACGCTTCTAGTCGGCTAATAATCGTGAACACAAATGAACACTTTTAATAAATCTATTTTCTAGATGTGTTTTGTTATTCTAGCAAAAAGATTCATATTGGCCGAGAAACCCTGATTCCGTGGTCCTTTGGACACAACTGACCATTCCTTAAGGACCAGTTCCAAACAATGGACACATGTCTTTGGGTACCACCCTATGAAGTTGGGAACACAGTCGAACCCGTGACCTTTTTCCAACAAAGTCCTCTATAGTGGTCTCGCAAAGCATTTCTAGACGTATTTTGTTATTCCCTTGTCAAAAAGAGAGAACGAAGCTCAACTCCATCAATCAAGAAAGAAAACTGAAAAGGTCATTCGATATCTCAACAAAGATTACCCATTACTTGAGCACTTTCAATAAATCTAGACCTCAAAACAAAATTACTCAACCAGATTCAACGCTCATATGTTTTTAAGAGTCATGATACGTAGGACTACAAAGTCCTCCATAGTGACGCCACAAAACATTTCTAGATGTGTTTTGTTATTACCTTGTCAACAAGAGAAACCAAAGCACAATTCCATCAATAAAGAAAGAAAACTCGAAAAGTCTCAACAAAGATTATCCACGTCTTAAATACCTTCAATAAATCTAACCTCAAAACAAAATTAGACAACCAGATTCAACGATGATATTCTTTTAAGAGTTATGTTACATAGGACTAATTGGTAGATCTACAAACACGCCTAAATTTAATATTGACAAATGATATGATCGGTGACTAAGATTCAGAGTAGGCGAGTCGATCCGACTCGAGTATCACAAATTTTAGGCTTGACTTGAGCTCAAAAAACTTTTCAAAAGTGAGTTCGCACTTGAACTCGAATATTTAGTTATTGTTCGAGCTTGAGCTCGATATTTATTTATGTTTTTTAGTGTTTTTATTTAACTATATTTCAAGGCCTCAAACTCGGTAAATTAGTCTAATTACTCAAGCTCAGAAAATCTCAGATATGATCACGAATAAACTTATCTTAGAGTCATAAAACTCACTTTAACTAAACTTGTTGAGCTCATGTGACTCGTGAAACTCGAATAGCTCGCTCAACTTAAATAACTAAACGAGCTTTCAAACGAGTCGTGTTAGATATTAATTTTTTAAGCTCGATTTGTGAAACTGATCGAGTAGTAAGTTTGTATTCGAGTTCGACTCGAGTTCGAAAACTACCTTTTGAAATTAGTAATTCATTAATCCGTGATGTTAGAAATAACTATAGGATATGTTGTGTAATTAGTGAATAAAATAAAAATAGTGAAAAGGTGTAACTCTTGGTAAAGAGTCATAACCGAATAGATTTAAAAGCAACCGAATAAAGGAAAGGACACAATGGTTCGTGAAAACTGAAAAGGCACCAACAAACCAGCACAACCATTCACAAGCACCTTTTCGTTATATATATATATATATATATATATATATACGTAGAAGTTATGTAATAAACCATATAGAATATGCAATCTTGTATGAACAAATATTGAAAGTGTGATTCAATATAAAGTGTGTTATTATCAAATTTCTCTAGAAATCTGTAGTTTCAGTTATTCTCATTCATATCCAAATCAAAGTATTATTGGTTGATTATCAAAAGATCCGTATTGGGCCAACACTATCATGCTCGAACTCGACCTAAACAAGCTCGTTAAAAGCTCGACTTGTTTACACCCCTAATTCAAAGAGAGAAAATTGTATAAATTCATTGTTTTTCTCTCTAAAACTTAAACTATAGATCATGTCATGCGTCAAAACCAGATTTTTAGTTATATTTGAAGACCTACCATATTGGTCACATTTATCATTTTCATTTTTTAATTTACTTTTAACAACATCCACTATAAAACATACTTATGCTTAAAATGTCATCCGTAGAAAATTGAAATTAAAATATTAATAACTAAAATGGAATATCCTTTGGGTATAACTAAATAAAGAAATCTCCTTAAGTTTAAAACATTAAAATGGAATATCCTTTGGAATATTACTAAATAAAGAAATCTCTTTAAGTTTAAAATTGAAGAGAGTTCAAAGTATATTAACTAGCTAAAGCTAATAATAGAAAACAAACACAATGTGAGTGTTTACACTTCAAATAAATATATCAAATTATTCATTTACTTGGCTTAGTAAGATTGACTGAAGTCTGCAACCATAGGATAATCTTTTATAATGCTTCTTCGTCATGGTTACTAACTTATTACAAGAGATTTTAATCATCCAAACAAATCTAGCAAAAACATAAAACAAATTGCAGCACCAATATCACCCATTGTTGCTGTTAACAATAATAACAGTTACCATAACTATGTCAAAAACTTATAAAGAACAGTTTAAAGATATATTTTGGACATCAACTGGAGACGGTGGACAGGTTTAAAGTGGCGGGAGAGTCTATTAACAGTTTATTCAAAGCTATATGTGGAAAAGGAGATAATTAAAGTGCGGTTTTGGTTGGATAATTGGATCGGAAATTCTAACTTAAAGACTATGTTTCCATCGCTTTTCAGATTGGAAAAAGAGAAGAATTGTTTGGTTAGCGACAGGTTCTGTGGGGATTCTAAGCGCTTCGTTGGGTGTCCGGACTGGTATCGTGCTCCTCTTCCCAGGTAGGTTCTCGACGAATGGGTTAGTTTCAGATCTCTCATGGACGATTATAGATTGAATGATAGTGTCGACAGGTGGATTTGGAATGGTGATAATTAGCATGTGTTTTCAGTCAAGAATGTGAAGAAATTCATTCAAAGTGGTATGGACTTTAGTGGGAGATTCGTTTTTAAATGGTCTAAGACGGTCACAAAGAAGTGTAACATCTTTATGTGGCGGGCTGCTCTCAACCGTTTACCTACTTACATGGCGCTTCAATCGCGGAATTGCTCCTTTGGAGATACTCTGTGCATGTTATGTGACTCATGGGACGAGACGATTGACCACATTATTTGCTACTGTCAATTTGCGGGTATGTTGTGGAGCCGCATCTCTTCTTGGTGCAAGGTTAGCTCTCTCGTTTTTTCAACTGTTCAAGAGCTTATTGAGTTATGCGACAAGGTGGCTCTAGACAAGAAGGCAAGGAAAATTTTCAAAGGAATTGTTTTTGTTACTTGCTGGAGTCTTTGGAAGGCAAGAAATGAGAAGATTTTTGAACAAGCGGAGATTAGTATTGATAAAGTTTTTCATGAGATCAAGAATATTGGTTTTTTGTGGTATTCTAGTAGAACGGAAAATGGTCGTATTAATTGGAAGGATTGGAATAGTTTTAATGTAACATGATACTCTTGTAATTATTTTCCTACTCCGTAATTGCGGAGTAGAGGTATATAGAATGAATCATACTTTTCAAAAAAAACTACCGCAACACAATAAATATGTTGCCCACCATCCATAAGAAATGTTTGAAATATTACGTCAAGTGTCTCTAAATTTTTTTTTTTTTTTTTTATAGTTGTCTCTAAAAAAACATTTGGTTTCACGCACAAATTGTACTTTAAATAGTTGTTTAGGGAAGTACAAAAATTGTGTTGATCGCCGTTTGTTTTTTTAACCATTAAGTGCTGAGTAGATAAAGTGACTGAATAGATAAATAATGTTTGTTTTGATTAAGTCAATAACTAGTTTTGCAAACAAACCCACCATATTTCATTCAGTAGGTTTTTATTTATTAAATTAAAAATAAACATTCTTAATTGACTTAATAAATTAAGTATTTTTTATTAAGCTCATTAAATTTTATGTGTTGTTTGTTAGAAAAAAAAAAGGGGGGCTCGGTAAAAAAAAAATTTCCTAGAAATATGAGATGTCAACCAAAGAATGATAATGATGTGTTCAAATTTGCTATAAACCTAATTAAACGGTTAACACTTGCTTTTTATAAATTGATGGATGTCTGCACAATACGGCAGCGAAGGTAGTGACGACAGTGTGGTGGTGGCGGCGGCTAGTTGTGGTGGTGGCGACTGGTGGTGGAAGTGGCAGGGCGAGTAGCGTAGATATGATATAAAGGCAACTGATGTAGAGGAGGTAGTGTAATTATTTTAAGAGTTAAAGGATAGATGATGTAAATTAATAAAGATATTATTATAAGTATATAAGTAGAAATGTTTAAAATAGTTAAGAAGATGGTAAGAGTAAAACAGGGATATCAATTCATCTTTTGAAAAATAGAGGGTCATTTAATAGGGGATATAGATGAGATAACAACCCCATGATTATGAATAACATGCAGTAAAATGTTATACATAAAATAACATTTTTAAAAATCCAACCATCATGTACATGCATCTTATCCATAATCTAAGGGTTATGAATATCAAACTCATATAATTTAGATATAAAGATACTTCTATTTTCACCTCCTTTTTCTTGAATACACCTTTCAAAGTACAATAATTTGTGCACAATGTATAACTGTTTATTGTACAGTTTGAGGGTGTATTTGAGAAAAAAAGATGTGGAAATGAATACCCACTAATATAACCCATTGTGTTAAAGTTGCACTAACTATCTTCTTGTCTTGCAAGGAAATTGACCCTCAACCATTTGAACTCGTCAAATCATTTAGAGGATAATAAAAACTTAGGTTATGCGATGGATATTTCTTGTCTTACAAGGAAATTGACCCTTCAACCATTTTAACTCGTCAAATCATATTAAGGGGTAATAAAAACTTAAGTTATGTGATGAAATATATCCAGCTTGTTACATTTCAAATTTCATCATTCTCTCATTATTTTGTCTATAAAACTTCAAATAGTCTTGTGTTTGTCTCAAACTTTCAATTCAATGTTTATTGTATATATATGTTGTTACGTCTCAGTCACATAATCGGTCTTTTGGGTAACGTGACAGCAATATATGACATCAAAACCGGTGCTACATCACCGAATCTACAAGATATAAAAGTAAAATACACATAATGAACTCGAAGTTTGATACTCATAATCGACTGGTTGAAAAGTAGGATATCATGAGATATTAAGATTCTAACTATACCCTCAAAACCATGATGTATACTTTCATCATTTGCAAATAGCAGAACCTTCATTTTGTACCATAGAACTGTTCTTGGCTTCATTCATCATCCAAAACAGCTAATTTCATGATTGGTTATCATTTTCTATTTTCGATCTTAAAGACAAAGTGCATATGTTTTTTAACAACAAATAGAGTGCATAAGCTTATAACATAACTACACTTTCAATCAATTCAAGTTCATCTCCTATGATTAGTCATCCAAACTCAAGACCAACAACCTTAACACTGGCGGCTCGGCCCGACCTAACAAAACATCTCAAGGTAGTAGTTTGGGTCACATTTTACAACTCTTACATATAAGACTATAAGTAGGTCCCACCTATGCAAAAAATTGGTTATTAGTATCTAGTTGGAGAGACATGATTGGTGGTTGAAGGTCACAATCAATGAGCCCTTTCGAATAAAAAACTTCATGATGTTGGATTCTAAGGAAGCAGACAAGGGGAGAGACGGAAGATGCACCAAGATGAATGATTGCTCCGCCTTAACCTTACCTTAATTAATTTAAACATTGGAGATTAGTTTAACATAAACAATCCCCACCTTCATCACTAAAAAACTAACAAATATGAAATACCATTTGAATATATATTAATTCTTGGAAAACTCTAGCAAACTGATTGAGATATTTATGTTAAATTATTCTAAATTACAAGCATTTCCTTCTCATCTTCCTTTCAAGACATCTGTAATTACTTGATCTTTGAAGTCAAATCCCAATTCTACCAATAGCTTCTCCCTTCCAAGAACTCTATTATTTCATGCTAATTTCTTCTCCAAACCAACAATTCATCTTAGCTTAAACAGACTCGTAGGGGACTCCCACAAACTTGGTGTCGTAAATCTTTTTTTTTTTAATAAACCTTTTGGCTTTTGATATAAGATGTTGAAGGAAAGTCGACTGGCCAACAATTCTTGGGACTTTTAACAGACAAAAATGGACCGGATTCATGGAATAAAGGCAAGATTTTCGGTTATCAAGGGACGGTAGTTTGATCACCAGATGGGGAAACATAAATTCACAAGAAGATGATGAAAGAATTGAATTACCAGAATTCACGATTGGTTACAAGTTTTATTATACTCTGCACCTTCATAGCCATCCAATCAACCTGTTCACAAGAAGGTATGCTTAGTTATCTCAGAATCGAATTAATAAAAATTTAACATTATAGAAATTAATAAAGAAGCTATGAATTTATCATGTTCATAACTGGATGAAATCCCATCATAGGGAAAAACTGGGTAGGATACTTGTATGCGTTACTTCCAATATTTCATGAATGATATGCAGATCATATACTAAAAGATTAATTAAGTAGACTAATACAGGGTAACTAACGAGTTGTTGTACAAGACTTGATCTTGCTAAAAAAGGGTATTTCAGTTCAATCAAATTAGCTTAGAAAACTAATAATCTTGTTCTACAGGTTAAGAAATCAAGTAAAGTGGAATTATAGTGCGTATATTATACACTACTAACCCTAAATTTTCGATTCGGTGCAGATTTTATTAGTATTCAGACTTGTGCTGATTCAAAATTCACAGATCCAAATAACAATATAACATGGATCCCAGATGATAAATGGTTCCCTGACAATCGACAATGCCAAGACATAGTAAGACCATTACAAAATGGTACAGCTAATGATCATGCCCGATTCTTTAACATGAAATATGGTACAAAATGGTGTTATGACTTGCCAACAGAAAAGGGTCAATATTATCTAATCCGGGGAACATTCCCTTTGGAAGATCTGAATGCATCCCCTACCGCGACATTTTTTGAAGTTTCAATTGGTATTACACCATTAGGGCGAGTTATCTCATCAAGTGAAGCTGTAGTTGAAGGGATTGTAAGAGCTAATCATAACTATACCAACTTTTGTGTATTACAAAAACAAGGAAACCCGTATGTCTCCAAGATTGAATTAAGGCCATTAAACTCAGATTATGGAGCGCCTTTAAGTGTCCTAAAGCTTGTGCATAGGATTGATGTCGGAAACACAGGAGGAGAAATCAGGTAGTTTTCAGATCTTTGTTCACAGAGAGAAAAAAGTTGAAAATTACAAATATAACCTTGTAACATTTTAATATGCAATTTCAGGTATCCACAAGACCCGCATGATCGAATCTGGAAACCCGAAACAGATTTGAACCAAAATGGCAATTCCACATCACAAGAAGCCGCCAATATCATTGCTCCAAATGGTACAAATACGCCACCGCCTATCAAAGTGCTACAAACAGCTAGATCACATTCAGACCGTTTAGAATTTCATCATAACTTACGTTCGGGGTACAACAATTATATTCTCTACCTCTATTTTCTTGAACTTGGTGGCTCGGTGCAAACTGGGCAACGGGTCTTTGATATATATGTCAATGATAAGATACGGGAGACGGTTGATGTAATGTCTGGTGGGTCAAATTATAAGGCTATTTCTATTAACTTCACAGCAAAAGAGTTTCTTAATTTGACCATAATAAAAGCTTCTAACGGATCTCAGCTTGGTCCAATTTGCAATGCTTATGAAATTTTGCAAGTTCGGCCATTGCTTCAATCTACTGATCAAGAAGAAGGTAAAATAACAAAACTTCAAGTACCTAATTATATGCCATTAACGAGAATTACTTGTTTAACTAACTAAAGTGACCTCTTTCAGTGGATGTGATTATGAACATAAAAAAGGAACTGTTGTCGGAGAACCAAGACAATGAGGTATTAGAAAGTTGGATGGGTGACCCCTGTCTCCCGCATAGCTGGCGTGCCGTGAAATGCAAGCAATCAAATGGAACAATAGTCATAACTAAGCTGTGAGTTTTTAAGATTATTCAGAGTGCAAATTAGCATAGAGAAAAAACATATATAACACAGATTTTACAGGGATCTATCAGATGGCAAATTTCAAGGACCACTTGCACAGAGCATTACTATGTTGACTCATCTTATGGAACTGTAAGATATTATAGTATTATATGTCACTGATATTAAAAAACATCAGTCGCTTACCTATTTAATTGTGAACCACAGGAATGTCAGCAACAATCTCTTCACCGGCACTATTCCTGTATTCCCGTCTTCTTCAGTTCTCACCTCAATGTATTCTTCTTTCCTTTCAAAATAAATTATCAGAGATTAAATACTGTTACTCAACGTTATAATAATAGAAAATAATATTGGTTTGAATATGTTAGGGACCTACGAAACAACAACTTCATGGGGAGGATTCAAGATTTAGTTACCTCCCTTCCACACTTGACACAGTTGTGAGTTTCCTAATCAGTTTGATGAAATTATAATATTAATCATAAAATATAAATAAATCTAATTAATCCAAGTGTCTGTATCTTCATGTAGATACTACGGCTGCAATAAACATTTCAAGAAAGAGCTTCCTACAGGTCAAAATTCATCCAAACTCACTACAGAGTAAGGATTTCAACTTTTAGAAAGATATGCATACATGTTTGTATACAAGACATAAAGTTGTTTTGGTTTTAGCAACGGAATGTGCAGGGGGCAAAAATCATCACATCCACCACACAGCATTTTTATAGCAGCAATTGCAGGCGCAGCCCTTTTAGTTTCTGGAGTACTTGCTTGCATAATTTGCTATTTCAAGAAAAGAAAGATGGTTAACAAGAGATCAGAAGGGAAAAAACATATAATGACCAAAAGTAAGTAAATGTTTTTAAATATATATAACTCAAGAAGCCGAAAGAAATTACGTCAAATATTTAACACTCTACAAAATTTAAACATATGTTTTTATAACAAACCCAAAATGCAGATGCAATTTATGCAATGCCAAGCAGCAAGGATGATATAACTTTGAAGGCGATAACCATAGAGAGCTTTACTCTTGAGCAGATAGAAAGTGCAATACAACAATATAAAACTTTAATTGGTGAAGGGGGGTTTGGATCTGTTTACCGTGGTACTCTGCCAGATGGCCAAGAAGTAGCTGTAAAGGTCCGGTCAGCCACTTCAACACAGGGAACCCGTGAATTTAACAATGAGGTGAAATAAACTCACACTTTCATGACCATATTCAACCTGTTCATTTTCACAATACTCACATTTGGAGCTATATAGATGATACGAGTAGAAAAATGAACTAGTTTCAACTGATAGCACTTGCTAAATACAGCTATTGACAATGTCATTTACAGTTGACACTTTTATCAGCTATCCGGCATGAAAACTTGGTCCCGCTTCTTGGTTATTGCTGGGAAAATGACCAACAAATTCTCGTTTATCCATTTATGTCTAATGGATCCCTACAAGATCGGCTCTATGGTAATGTCTCCCCCAAGTGGGAATTTCTTTTCAAATGTTGATTATACTACACCAAGCTCACCTGCCTCGTTATGTTTCAACAGGTGAGGCATCTAAAAGACGAGCACTAGACTGGCCTACCAGACTTTCAATAGCTTTAGGCTCTGCTCGAGGTAAGTTGTACTCTTTAACTGGCACTTTAATAAGGCCATGGTAGTATAGTTCACGTATCATGGTACTAATCCACCATTGTACTATATATTTATTCTTGTCTACTGGGTACACAAACTTAGCACTGATTAATCAAAGCAATAAGCAAAACTAGGGCACCATTAAGCATAACCAAGCCACACAGTAACTTCCACAGAAATAGATACGAGCTATTTTACATCATTTAGAAGAACTATAAGAAGGGTCAATCACTACAAGGAAGCATCACTAAGGTCCAGCAGGTTACGATATAATCTGAACTAGTGCCATGGAAGTACTCGCGACTGCAGATGGCACTTGAAGTACAAGCCAAGGGTTTACCTGCAATCACTTTTTATCCACTTCTTAAATTTGTTTGAGTAACTAATGCTTTAAAAATGATTACAAATAGTGATATTAGTACAAGCACTATCTAAAGTCTAAATGCTTGAGTAAACTGATTAAGGAGGATGACTTCTCTAAAATCAGCTTAGCAAGACTTACAACGCGTTGGAACTGTTCGACCATTTTACCTGTTTCACCTGTAGCTAACTTTTTTTATTTGACCCGTTTGACATAAAACCAACCCAAATCAACAAATTTATAAGTAACAGTAACTGAGTTAAAAGTGCTAGTACCATTAGAAAATTATGTCCGCTTAAGTTAATACTGTATCCAGAAATCTGTAAACTTGGCTAGAACTCTGTGGTTCTTTTCCCTTTTTGATCAATCTATCAAATTATGATCCTTGTTTTTGTGTCAAGTGTAACACTGATACGGAGTTTCATCCTTCAGGTTTAACATATCTTCATACATTCTCGGGGCGTTCCGTCATACACAGGGATGTGAAATCAAGTAACATACTCCTAGACCATAGTATGTGTGCCAAGGTGGCAGACTTTGGCTTTTCAAAGTATGCACCTCAGGAAGGTGACAGTAATGCCTCCCTAGAAGTAAGGGGAACAGCTGGATACTTGGATCCAGAGTAAGTATGTATAACTTTTTACATTTCATAATCAAAAAACATGACAATATTTAAATGCTAACAGACTTAAAATTATTTACTTACCAGGTATTATTCAACCCAGCATTTGTCTGCCAAGAGTGATGTCTTTAGCTATGGGGTTGTGCTACTTGAAATGATAACGGGTCGGGAGCCTCTTAATATACATAGACCACGAAATGAGTGGAGCTTGGTCGAATGGGTATGCTTAAGTTCCAATCTAAATTCAACATTTAACATTATGTAGAATCAAGTTTAGCTATCTTACCTTATTTTTAATGCAGGCAAAACCTTATATAAGGAACTCGAGAATTGATGAAATAGTGGATCCAAGCATAAAAGGAGGATATCACACAGAAGCAATGTGGAGAGTTGTGGAAGTGGCATTAGCATGTATTGAGCCATTCTCAGCTTACAGACCGTCCATGATCGATATTGTCCGTGAGTTAGAGGATGCATTGATCATTGAAAATAACGCATCTGAATACATGAGATCAATGGACAGTTTTGGAGGATCTAATCGGTTCTCCATTGAGAGACCAATTGTTATTTTACCTTTACCTACACCAACTCCCTCAGAACCATCTTCTCTCCTTTCACAACCCGCCCCTCCACAACCAAGATAAATTTGTAGCAGATGAATATAAAAACACCTAGTAAATATGTGTAATTTCTTGATTTTCTTTCTATAACTACTCAAGAGTAATCTTTATCAGAGAATAAACTGAAAATTTTAGCATAGTACCATAATGTCATGAATCTGTACTACATAAATATCATCCGCTGTACTGATCAAGTTACATGAGAAGGGAAAACTTTAGAATATTTACTTACTTTATGTTGTAAGACGTCATATCCTGAATAGAGAAAATCCAAATTTTGAATTAAGAGTAACATTGACGAGACTGTCTATGAAACTCGGATAATGGAAGAATAGAAAAGCATCTGACGAAGGCCAAAACAAACAGCCAAGACAAAAGAATAGAAACAGGCAAGAGTTAATTTAATTACCTTTGACCAACAAAATGACAAAATAAATATGACACACATTACTGGTTAAGAGCATCAAACATCATAAAAACTTACAATAGATGAATTATACAAGCCTCCTAGTCCTCCATTATTTCATGGCAAGTGATCCTTCGTTTTTCACTCAATTACACACAACCGATATATAAGAATCTTAACTAATCAAACGTAGATACAATACGAAGTATATACAGAATAACTTGTTAATCTTTCTTTTCGAACCAGAAAATTTTCGATATGTCTCAAGTTGAGAGAATCTCAGTATGATTTCAAACAGTAGAATTTCAACTCAGAAATTTTAGCTAAAAAGATAATGAAGATCATAAACTGCATTATTTATTTAAAATCAGCAGTAGCTTACTAAGCAATCGTTATTAGCGCTCGGGTAACCTCAAGAACTAATTACCAGATCTGACAGCATATTTAAGCATAAGAGTTCAAAATTTTTCATACATGAAGCAGTCACTAGAATAAATCTATCATGTCACAAATCGGCTTTTGGACATAAGTATGTGCATTAATATACATATGCATGTCTTGGTACAGCAATAAAGACGAACGATCTATATTAGACATGCATACAGAAGACAAAACTTAACATTTGATGCAAAAAAAGCTAGAATCAGAATTATATTTGTTATGTTTCTGAGTTTTGTTTCATAATTTCATGTCAGCGATATGCAGGAAGACACACAAATGACACGACAAACTGCAGTCAAATTTTCATTAAAACAAAACGCAATACGAAAACAAAAAGAAAGGGAACTCTTCCAATTACAAACATGCACAAATATAAGCTACAGAACTAAATACATTAAACGTAAGCAAATAATCTTCAGAAGTATCACACCGTAATTCAAACAAGCTAATCAGCTCACAGTTTTAAACACAGCCACTTGCATATAGGGCTTAACTTTCTTTTTTCTTTCTAGATTGGTATAATAGTGTAGCAGAATCAAGTCTTGAATAAATTCGGATTGGCAGTAGCGGTACTAACTTGTACTTCAAGCAATTCTAGTCGACGCTCTAACGTATCCAGTTTCTCATTCAGAGATGCCAGTTTGCTCTTTGTTGTTGCCTCTGAAACATCAAAAACACTTTCCGTAAACACACAAAATCTATTAAACCTGACGTTCTAGCTCATCCTAGAGTAGAGCATCTAGATAGTATGTCTAACGATATAAAACGGCACGCTATAAAACATGTATCATACTTCAAAAGTGGTTTTCGTATGTATGATACATACGATATGGTGTAAATTTTGATACATTTAGGAAATCAGAACTTATCTCTATATTATAAAACCATTCTATTCTATATATCATAAAAACCTGAATATATAAGTTAGGTGAACCAAGCATATGCATATATAGAGAGAAAGATAATAATAATAAAAGAATAGATATGAAAGTGAGAAATATATATATATATATATATTACCGAATTGAACAAGGAAATCAAAGAGTTGACGAACATTGAGAGAGATGTGAGAAATGAATTCTCGGTTCTCCCAATCAGCTTGAACTGCTATCCCTACATTTACTGCGTTTGTTATTCCACCTGCTCGCGCCATTTTTATTATTATTTTTATTTATTTATTTTGATAGTTGTATAGATGTTTGATTCTGGTTTGAGATTCAAGTTATTGCATTTGGTGATGATGATGATTTGTGTAATGTAATTTAAGCAACAGATTTGAAGGTATGTATGTGATTGTGATTTTTCAGGTCAGTGCAACTCAAAAAGGGGGAAATATATTTTTGGAAATAACCCTCATACTTTTGTAATATCTAAATAGTCCCCCAACCTTTTTCTAGCTCAGATTAATTTACCTGATTTCGTGGTATACACGATTTTGGTTGGATCTGGAATTAGCATGGATTTTAAAACCACCTTTTTTTTTCTATCGATAATATAAAATAGTTACTTTTTTTATTTATATTTAAACGAACCTGTATAATTATTTGTAACTAAAAGTATACCCACATAATGCGTAGTGGTAGACAATTTATCAAAAAAATTAAATTCTAGTGTATATAAAATTCATAAATTTTATTTAATACATGCGTCAAAAGATGATGGTGGTCGGCAGCCAGCTTCGGCGACCGTTGGTTCTGGAATGTCTAGTACATGAGTATATAAAAATGTGTTTGTTATTATTGCTAGAATATTTAATAATGAAAATTATTATATAAACTAATATATAAATAATATAATATCAAATGATAAGGTAATTGAGTAATGTTAATTATGGAAATACTTAAAAATTTAAAATTGAAGACACAAGCCAAATGTTTTATAATGTAATATAGATAATAAATTACAAAAATAAAAAGAAAAGAAATGTAGGAATAGATATCCTTAATAACCTCTACATAGTTATAACAAACAATAAAGAAATACATATACATAAACAAATATAAATAAAGTTTCGCTTTATAAAAAAACAAATTCCACATGCGTTATTTAAAAGAAGGAACTCAAAAATAAAAGAAATAAGATATTAACAAATAAGGTCTCAACGTATTTAAAAACAAAATCCTCGCTTTATTTAAAAACAAACCAAAACAAAATTTAAAATATTGAAAGAAAACAATTACAAAATAAAAAATTGAAAAGAGTAAAAAACAACCAATAACCAATTAAGTCAACCAACCTACGTGGTTAACTATCTATACTACATTATAAAGCAAATGAAATTTTCATTATAGAAAGTGTCTTAATATTTAATATTTTTAAGTATTTCCTTATTTATCATATTATTTAATATTTATTATTTAATTTTTAATAATATATATTTTATATGTTAATTACTTATATATCATTTATTCATTAATTTACATAATCAATTGCAAATATTATAGCAATTATAAAAAAAACATATTTTTTATTTTTCTATGTGTTACGTATCTAGAACCGGCAGTTGGCGAAGCAGGTTGTTGGCCACCATCACTTTTTGCTGAATATATTAAATGAAGTTTATGAATTTCATGTACACTAAAATTTAAATTTTAAAAAATTCATCCAGTACTGTGCATTGCACGGGTATATACAATAGAAAAGCAAATGGCACCCACCATCTTTTCAATTCATGATTTGAAGTACTTATTTTGCCCCTCTTATTTATCTTTATTATCTTATAAATAAAAATTATAGTCCATTTATATTTGGAAATGTTGAGATTTTATACATGCGATATGAAACAAATACCCCCCTTCTTTATTCACTAATTTAAATATTTCCACTTAATATACCTAAAATACCCTTAATGAAATAATTTACAACAGTTGTCCCTCTGTCACCACCACACCGCTGTTGACGCCACCGTCGCCACATTGCGCGGGTACCATGCTAGTTCATTTAAAAATGTGTCTGATAATTGATATAATATATAATATAATTTAAGGATAAAGATTTGTTCTATGTATACAGTCTTTCTAATACCCGAAAAGTAGTCTTCATAATACCTTCTTCTTCTTTTTTAAAGTTCGATTTGGGCCTGCCTGCGAAGGACCCAACTAAAGAATTCAAGGAAAAAACTTTATAAACTTGTTACTCTAAGGAGTCGAACCCAAGACCTGTGGGTAAAAACCAAAGAACCAATGAATTCGGGGGAAAAAAACCCAAGACTTGTCCCCAAAACTTGTTATTTTGCTAATTTGTATCTCCATGTCATATGTTAACGTACAATTAGTGAACTCATTATATCTAAAAATAATCAAAATTGCATTTAATTCGATCTAAAAATTACAATTTTAGTATTACTAATGCGATGACGTCATCGAATGCTCATTCTTCTCTCCCACTACTCCAACATAAATTACATCCATTAAGTTGCAAATTACATCTTCTCTTAAGATCACCTAGGTTCATCCATCATCGTCGACATAAAACAATATGAACTAGACTTTCATGTAACTCAGCATTATTTGTTATCTACACATTCGAAATTTTATCTAAATTCGTATAATATGCTATAATGTTTCATTATTTTCTAACATTGCATAAATCACAGTATCACACCTAGAAGACGAAACGATTAAAGGATTGAGCCAAATAGAAAGTTTTATTGGTTTATAGAAAACATCCGTTGATTTACATATACATTGGATACAAATGAAATCAAGATTCATGTGAGTTCATATAGAAATAAGCCTTAGTCGCATTCTTGATATAATGGCTTTCGTAATATTTAAATGGAAACATCCACTTAAATACACCTCCACCTTCCCAGCCAAAATCTTTGTTCCAATTCCTGTGCCTGTTCCATGTAACCAAAATCATTCTGTTATCTTAGAATGGAGTTGCCAAATTTTATGGGCTGTCGCGTATTCCATGAACAAAGCTAAAATCTTTGAACGCATCAGCCGGTGACAAGATTAAAATGAAGTTATTCAACTTATATGGCAAAACAACCTCTTTTCAAATCCTTACCTGGCATTTATGACTCCTTAGTTTTTGTATTTCATGGTTTCCTTCTCAAACCCGATTGTTGGGAATTGTTTGGCATATTCCTCCACGTCATGGCGAAGCTTTGAAAGTTCTGATTTGAAGTTACCTGATTCCATTGCAGCCACAAAGTCCTTCAACTTTGTTCCTGATTCACAAAAACAATACCATGATGTATAATTCAAAACATAAGCATGATCATTCATAAATGAACATATTAGAAGTTGTGTCGCATACTATGACTTGTGCTAAACATAAACTCTTTTCATATGTGCAAGCGTGTGTGTACGTAATATAATAAAGAATATAGAGGTGTCTAAGTATATACCTTGGGCTGCATCCTTGATCTTCACAGCCAGTTTTACAGCAAGGTCAAAGAAATAGGCAACTTTAGCAAAATCCTCCTCAACAAATCCCCTAGAAGTCAGAGCAGGGGTTCCTAAAAGAACAATAGTCATAAATCTTGTTGTTTGATAAAGATGAAATCAATTTACTAAGTAATGTATCTCACCCATTCTGATACCACCAGGAACCATGGCAGATACATCACCAGGGACAGTGTTTTTATTGGCTGCAATGTGAACAGCTTCCAACACCTTTTCAACCCTTGAACCATCAATTCCCTGGTAAAAATGTAAACAACTTGTCATTCTATTTCTATATATTTGAGAGTTATTGGCTAAATGAAATTCTGAAAGGAATATGACATTGTTTACCTTCGGTTTCAGATTGACTAAAACTAAGTGGTTCTCTGTTCCTCCAGAAACAAGCTCATATCCGCTCTTAGTTAAAGTCTGAAAGCATGGAAAACTTTCAGTATTACGATACTACTTGAATTTGAAGAAAATACCATGGATCATAAAGTTTGCCAGGCGTGAAATGTGGCTTGGTCATACCTCTGCAAACTTGGCGCAGTTGCTCATGACTTGCTCTTGATATGCCTTGTATTCTGCTGTTGTTGCCTGCATTGTCCAACAGATTGGGAAAAAAAATGTTACATTGGCATCGCGAGTAGTGACTTTTTTGTTAAAATTATATTGATTGAATCATATGATTATGCGCTAAAACTGTCAAGAAAAAGTTACGGATGATCTATTGATCTTGAAAGCAGCAAACCTGTTTCAATGCAACTGCCAAACCAGTGATAGTGTGATTGTGTGGGCCTCCTTGAAGTCCAGGAAAGACAGCCTGGTTGATTTTGTCTTCAAAATCATAGAACACCTTCCAGAATAAAGTGTTAATTAATGTATCTTCAATAGATAAGAGCAATGTAATCAAGAGCAGATATCAAAGGAGCAGTGTTGGCATGTATGCAATTTAGATTTTAGCAATTAGATGTACCTCTTTGCCTTGTTTGTTGACTTCTTTCAGCCCCTTTCTAAAGAAGATCATGGCACCACGTGGGCCACGGAGGGACTTGTGAGTCGTGGTGGTCACGACATCTGCATATTCAAATGGAGATGGGACGACCCCAGCAGCAACCAGCCCACTAATGTGAGCCATATCGGCCAACAGAATGGCTTTTTGCTTGTCACAAACCTGTGGAATATATGACGATTGTGAAACTTTGGTTAAATATAACCATATATAACTTAGCCATGCTCTGGCGCTCATAAGATCATTAACAATATAATTTAATTGTACTTGCCTTGCGAATGCGTGCATAATCATACAAACGAGAATAAGCACTTGCACCAGCAACTATCAATTTTGGCCTAAAGAGTGTTGCACTTTTCTCCAACTGCAGTTTAAAAATCACCAGTTAAATATATAGAAAGTTCATATATAAAGAACTAGTATGAGAAAAACGAGAAAAAGTTATTAGCACCTGATCATAATCAATATAGCCAGTGCTCTCGTTTAGTCTGTAAGGCATAGTCTCAAAAAATATAGATACTGCGGATATCTTCTTTGTATCAGTCTGAGAAAGTAATAGAAGTAAACTATTAGATCTATTCTTAATATCATCAATAAACTTGATAGTAGAATGCATCATGACAGATACAAATTAATGTATCATTTAGCACCTGGTAACCGTGTGACAGATGGCCTCCATGAGGAAGATCAAGGGCCATGATTCTGTCATGAGCCTTCAATAGTGCAGTGTAAACTTGGAAGTTAGATGGTGACCCCGAAAGAGACTGCACGTTCACTGCATTATATCTGAGAATTAGATATATTTTGTGATGGTTTTTCATTTTCAAAGCGATATATTAGTTGTATAAACTTGACAAGGCACATGTAAATGTAACTACCTCCCCATTTTGCAGGATCTAACCGGAAGGCTTCCAAGGCACGCTTTTGGCACAAGGTTTCAGCCATGTCAATGTACCTACAAGCAAAAAATTCTACCCTCATAACAAAAAATAAAGCAACAAAAGATGTCTAAACTTGAATCGAACTGATCATCTGAACTTTTAGCTAGCAGAGGAATAGTAGGGGTGTTCATATTGCGGTCCGGACCGAGAAAACCGAAAAACCGAGCCGAAGATGGACCGAAACCGAACATAACCGAGTGGCACGGTCCGGTCCGCGGTCCGATATATTGTAGCATTTCGGTTCTCGGTCCGGTCCACCCATAAAACCGAGAAAACACAATAACAGAACCGAACCGAGAAAATATATTCCATTCCATTTATTTAGGAAATTAAACTAGTTCATATCAGTTATCACAATCCTCTTATTTAGGTATGTAGTATTATTATTTATATATATTTTAATCTATAGTAACATATCTCAAAATTCAATTACATAATCTTCTTTGTTGGTGTGGAGAATTGCCATTGACAAGATCAAGAGTGAAGACTAATAGTAAGTTTTTTATTATCATTAGCAATCTCATTAGCCAATATGTTAATTATTTATAAACAAGTCGTATGATAAAGATTTAAAGATACATATGATAAAGATTAAAGATTATGTATGACCCTCCTAACAGTAAGTTGTTTATTATGTCTAGCAAATAGCAATCTCATATTCCTATTAGCAATCTCAACTCTCTAGAGTCGTATAATCCTAAAAATAACAGCCAATCGTCACTATGTCTATAATCGTTGGCTTGTTGCATGTCATCTATTTTATAAAGATTTAAAGGAATTTTAAGTTGTGGGTTTGTCATCTATTTTATAAAGATTTAAAGGAATTATAAGTTGCATGTCATATATTGATTGGCACTTTGGCAGCATAAGCTTAACTTCTTTATTTGTTCAATTATTCATGCAAACACCTTCAGTTGCACTATATAACGTTACTGACTTGCTGTGTCATATATATATATAACTGCAGCATGCGCTTAACTTCTTTATTTTTATCAATTGTTCATGCTTAACCTCGGTTTTCGGTCCAAACATGCGAACCCGTAAACCGAGTAGAAACCGAACATGGACCGAACTGAGGTAGTACCATGTCCGGTTCTCGGTCCTACATTTCACCCAAACTCGGTTCTCGGTCCGGTCCTGTATTACACTTAGTCGGTCCGGTTTTTGGACCGTGAACACCCCTTCATATATCACACTTAGTTCACGGCAAACTACATGAATGAAATAAAAGTGATTTGCTTACTCGTTTCCACCATAGTATCTAGCACCTGGATAGCCTTCACTGTATTTGTTAGTCATCACAGATCCAACTGCTTGCATCACTGATAGGGAGGTAAAGTTCTCTGATGGTATGAGTTCAAGACCCTAAATAAGCCAAATTGATAACCCGGTCAGAGAATAAAACATTATGTCAATCCAAATATGCATATCTACTTGGAAATCAATCTTGTTGTTCTGTGATTATAGAGAAAAACACGTAATCATCCTTAGCACTAGAAAAGGCTGAAAAGTAGACAGAAATTTTAGCTTATAGTGTTAATCTTCATACACAGTTAAAAACTGCAACATCATGGTTATTTTGTGCTAATCATATTGTCATGTCAGATTTCAAAACCCATTGTACAAAACATTTCGTTAACGATGTACCTTTCATCTATTAGTCTTATTTATGATTATAAATTAAGGTTATAAACAGAGTTGTATCAAATATCATCATTATACAAATCCATTTCGATTCTGATTAATATTAGAATTATAATATAACTCTATTTTTATATGAAACAGCATCATCACATGAAGTTTTACAAAATATACAACAAACTTACTAAAATTTTGGAATAAAAGCTCATAGTGAACCAAATTAATCATATCTTATCCATAGCGAAATACAGATAACGAGACAAATGAGAGAAAGAAAGAGATAGACCTTCCATTGACGAGCCTTTTCGTGCTCAATAATATCTGCAATCTCAGGATCCACAACCTCAAGTGGAGCATTCAACTGCTTTGGCCACTACAATTTCACACACACATACATATATAAACTCTCCACATCAAAAAAGCATCCACACACAAACGCAAGCACAAAGAAAAAACAAAACTCACAGTGACACCGGGCCTTTCTTTCTCGTACACAGCTTCACTAGACAAAGACGACTATCATATCATCGTAACAAACACAAACACATAATTCAAATCAATACAAACTTATTAATAAAAGAATTAAAATGTAACAAAAACTCAACAGAAACTAATTAAACAGACCATGGAGTAGAGATGACCGCCATTAAAGAGACGTTGAAACGGCTTGTCTGCAGAAGACGAAAGCCTGCGAAGAGCCAACGCCATTGCCATTCTTACTCTCTCTGTCTCTCTTTTTTTATTTTTTTTTCTAAGAAAGAAAAAAGAGATAATACACACACACACAGATTGTGGAAGACAAGTAATTGGCGCGCACAAATTTGTTTTGGATTTGGGTGAGATTTTGGTGGTCGAAAACAATTCATGTAATTTTTCTGGTGCTCCTTTCTTTCTTTTTGAATAATAATATCATATTTATCCATTTTTTACTTTCTTTGCCCGACCCGGTTTCAACCGAATACTAACCGTTTCTCATACATACCGGCTTTTCAAATTTTTATTTTTAGTTTAGACTTCACTTAGAGGCTTCCCTTCCCAATGTTATCGCAATCAAATCTCGTCACTTAAACATCTTGGATTGCCTTCAGGAAAATTGGCAAGGATACTTCGATGCTAGCAGGCTGAATCACTTTTCCTTTGGAAAACCCCGTCTTTTACTTCATACTTCAACTTTCTTTTTCTTTTTCTTTTTTTTTTTTGACGTGGAGAGGTCTAACATATGTTCTTTTAACCGACTCCATGCTAGACACTCCTCGCAGGATAAATTCTCACTTAAACTCTTCGATGAGAAACTCCTATCATCAAATATGTCTATGATTTTGAAGTTCTTACACAAAATAAATATAGTTGTTTGTAACAATTTTTAGATCAAACATATTTAAAACGATGTGGTTATATTATTCCCTTTAAAAAAAATGTGTGGGATTACCTACCTAGTTATCATTAAAATTGTATCCCAAAAAAACGTCACGAACAAAATAGGCTTTGACGAATTTTAACTTTTTTGACATTTTGTGATGCTATATATCAAAAGTTTGTAACTATATAAAAGGATAATCAATATTTTAAGTTTTAATTTTTCTTAAATAAAATTTTTTAATGCTTTATTATAGAGTAGATTGTAGATACATAATTTTTTTTTATGATTATTCGAAGCCTATCTCTTTTATCATTAAATTAGACTTATGGTCTTTCATAAATAACAAGCCTAACTTAATAATAATAATAATAATAATAATAATAATAATAATAATAATAATAATAATAATATCCTATGAATTTCTAATAAAGTGATGTTTATTAATAATAATAATAATAATAAGCTTGTTGGGATTTAAAAGTCTAATGATCCGAGTTTTGTTATTGTTGGTTTTAATTTTAATATTGAATATTCACTAGATCATGAATTAGGATAATCACATATCACGATGCATATATACTTGCTTCAATACAAACCAGAAACACCCTATCCAAACTTCACCCATTTTGTAGCCACTCTTCTCATATAACATGTCAAAACGTTAAACATTCAAATTATTGAAAATTGAAATATCCTGTTGTGTTTTATACTTTTTTCCATTGTATAATTTTTTTAAAGAAAATATCTAAATCATCTATATTGATGGTTAACACTACCAAAGCTAAAAATACAAAATGTTGATATTTATTTTAGTTTAATGTGTAATTTTTTAACCGGATTTGTAATTTGTCTTAGTTTTATAATTTTTTGTTACTCAAAATTTGTCATTTGTTATACCTTTAATTGTTTTATATCTTATCTATATTATGTATTTTGTTTGTAAATTTTTAAGTTACTTAATAATTTTTTACGAAAACAAATAAAAAATAAAAAGGATCTAGATAAGACTTTCATTTTCACATAAAAAATGTCTCATAGTGCAGACGAATCATTTCTTGTTATATAATATATATATACTACATTATAAAACATTTTATTGTTGTCTTAAAATTTGAATTTTTAAGTACACGAAGTTTACTGTTAATTTTAACATTGTATTTAATACTCTAATCAAATCTAATCCAAAATCAATTAATCAAAACAAAATAAAAGTGATTAAAATAGAAATTTAATCTTTATCATTATATATACTAAAAGAAAGTTAATATAATAATTTATTAGCCAATCACATCTTTATATTTCTCTAAATTGGATTTTACTTATGTCATCAATCTAATTAGAATATAACATTATTTACAAAAACAAATCAAATAAATCATTAAATTGGGGGGAAAATCCCATTAATTTATATTATATTTTTTTGTCTTCCATAACTAATTTATACTTTTTAGCCTTTTATAAAATAAAATTTTCATTAAATACTTAATTTAAATAAAATTGTTATACTTTGTAGCCTTCAACTTAAGAAAAAAAATTTAAATTTCACCTAATTACTTAAAAATCTTCCAAGATGCTATTAATAACTCTTTTTTCTTTAATAAAATATTAAAACTATATGTTAACTTACATTTTCAATGAGTCTATAGATCGAAAATATTATTATGTATAAAAAACTATTTTAAAATATTTAATACAGTTATTTTAACCTACTGTATGTATATGCGAAACAAAAATCTTATAAGTCAAATTAGTATGTTAAATAAATAATCATAACAAAATATCAATGTTTATAATATTTTTTAAAATGTAATGTTTTGTATCTGTCCGTGTGTATACACGGGTCTAAAAAGTAGTATATACTAAAAGAAGGTTAATCTAATGACGTACTAACCAATCACATCTCTTTATTTTTTTTAAATTGAACATTGCTTATGTCATTAATATAATAAGAATTATAAAAAAAAAAGTCTCACTAATTTATATATTTTTTTTATATTTTTCATCACTAATTTACACTTTTAACCTTTTATAAAAGAAAAAATCTTACTAAATACCTAATTTAAATATAATTATTAGACTTTGTAACCTTCAACTTGAGAAAAAAATTTAAACTTTCCACTATTTACTTAATTAAAAATTTTCCAACATATTATTAATAACTCTTTTTTTCCTTTATAATATATTAAAACTATATGTTAATTTACATTTTCAATTAGTATATAAATCGGAAGTATCATTATCTATAAAACTATTATAAAATATTTAATATATTTATTTTAACCTATGGTATCTATATACAAAACTAAAATCTAATAAGTCAACATGTAGTTACAATATTTTACAAGTTAAATAAATAAAGATATAACAATATTTACAATCTTTTAAATTTATAATATTTTAATATGTAATAAGACTCATCTAATCCATATGAAGTGCATAATAAAATATCAATTATTATAATGTTTTTATAATGTAATATTTTGTGTCTGTCCGTATATATACATGGGTCTAAAATCTAGTTTTTTACTATAAGTTAAAAATTCAATATAACAATAAATGTTAAAAAAATCAGATAAAAAATCAACTATATAACATAATACCCTATAACTCTTTATCTTACACAACTATCACAAACGTCGTACATTGCCACTTTTAAACTATTTAGCCATGTGTCTTTAAGAAACAATTTAAAATATTTGATTTTCATGCATTGCACAGACATACAAGGTCGGCCTAACAGTATTAGTGGTAGGGATGGCAACGGGCCGGGTTTAGCTAATCCCGGACCCGGACCCGTTTAAAAATCCCCGACCCAAACCCGGACCCGGACCCGACGGGTCCCCGTTTACTTACTAACCGTCGGGTAACGGGTTTCCCCACGGGTAATC